>JAKUCM010005912.1:0-28161 GCA_023374145.1 Lepidium sativum
TATATGCAGAACATGATTTTCAAATTTCCTAGTTTCCATGATAAATTCCCCGTGTAATCATCAATGTACATCAAAAACCTCATTTATCACAACGTAAAAAAGCAGAAGCTGCAAGCATAAGCAAAACACTCAAGAATTTCTCCAAACCAATTTTTCAAGCACCAGAGTCTCATTTCCTATAACCACACCAGGAAGAGGTGACTCAGTGCCTTCATACTCATACAAACAAAAGTAGAAAGAACTAATCAAGACAGGCCAATCACTCGGTTCAATAGTTCAACACTAACTTTGACCTTCTCTATGCTATGCCCATTAACCTTCTCAAAGATTGACCGTCTACAAAATACAAATTCCGAAGCTTTCCCCCGTATTCTTATCAAAGTATAAACCTTTGGTGATAATATTCTTTTGGCTGTTATTAATAACCTCAAGCCAAATCTTCATTACAGATCCTAGAACCATACATACCGAATGAATCTTTTCGGATTCCAAGTTTCTCTACATTCTTAGCTCAATTCAATTTCCTCTCATTAATCTCCTTGTTATTTACCAGAACCGAGAATCAATCAAATTTAGTAAGCCTCTATTTTCCCGGCGGCCGGAAGTCCCTACACTTCAGTTTAATCGGAGAGAGAGGGATGAAAGAGAAGAAAAAGGAAACTGACCTTGAGGATGGAGCTTTCCTCCGTCGCTGGAGAGCCCCAATCCGGTGAAAGGAACCGATTAAATTTGATGAAAGGGGTTATGTCGACCGTGACCTGACCTGACTCTAAGGAATGAGACCGACACCAATTAATCGGTTTAACAGTGTTCATAAAAATAGGAAAAAAAAGTATTTTCTTTATTGACATTTTCATTTAATAAAAAAAATGGAGAGAAATTTTGACACCATCGTATTTGAGACAAATGAATATATTGTTCTTGTAACCAAAAAAAAAAAAATTATAAATATATAGGTTTTTTTTTCAACGGCAGTCTGCCAACTCAATAACGAAATTTCTACATAATATAAATGGTGAAACTCGATCCCTGATTGTACAAATAAGTTGTGTCTTAAGTGAACTTACCGCCGACCACTAGAATAAGAGCCATTTGCAAATATATAAATTTAATAATTACTAATACTATAAATATAACAAATATGTATATAAAATGATTGTCAAAAAAGTAAAAAGAAAAGAGAGAATATATTTGTTCATACTAAATACATGGTTAATGTATGTATATATCTTTTCAGTTACGTGCGATGTTTTCTTCTAAATTAAAACTTCCACTTTTAAGAAGAAAAAAAGCAATGAATACTCTTAGATCGAAAAAATATGATCTATATCTTAAATTTTATACTTCATTAACTCGATTATTCTGATCACAAACTAAGAAAAATCAAAATATTGAAAATGCATGAGGTTGGAGCTCAACAAGGCATGTGTAAAGAACGAGGAACTGATTAATGAACAACCATACGTAAGGCACATACAAATTTGAAGTAGAAGCCAATTCAAAAGAGTTTGAACTTATGATAAGATTCTATCAACAAAGAAGATCTTATCAAGAGAAAATTTTATAGTTTAAATAAGATTCGAGTTTGTTAGATCTCGAGTATATATGAACAAATCGAGTCGAGCCCTTAGTTTATAAAAGCGATCTCAATTGTAAACCTAGTTACTCAAGAACTTAGTGATTAAGTTTTGGAGAACTAGTGAATTGCTTTAGGATATCAGTTTTGAGGTTGGTTTCTAGTGTAGAATAATTCCAACAAAATTTTTTTTGTCTTTTGTAAGAAAAAAAAGTTTTAATAAAAACCTGTTCTAGTATCGTAAGTTCTAGTTGTTAGCGAATCGACAACATGTGATGGATGATAATGGGTGAGAATCTAACAATGAATTAAATATCTCCAGAGGCAGAGGCGCAAATGAGCATATTGATAATGTCGTTGGTTGAAACGCAAGAAGAAAACAAGTGTGTGAAGACAAAGAAGCAGAAAGTTGAAGAATTTCTTGAAATGACCAAAAAGGAATCGTCAGAGGAAAAGATCAAGCACACTGAACTTGAGAGAAAAATACATGAGCAATTAAAACAAATCAAAATGCTCTCCTGACTGTATGAAGAACAGAAAATGCAAGTCGTGGGTTGGGTTATCAAGGAAATGCATCTGGAGAAATGAAGTTTGTCAAAGCGTCTAATCGGGGTGTTACCTCTGCAAGGACTACTAGTGTTCAGAAAATATTCCCAGAAGAAGTTACTCATCAAAGGACTGGTCTTGGTTTGAAAAATCATCAAGGTGTTCAAAACACGTCTCAATATGAACAATGTTTGGGAAACTATGTTGAATGCTGGTACTGTGGAAGAGAAGGACACATGTTAGTATCAATGCTACAAACTCTAATCAAGAGTTTAGAGACTCTGGAGACTATGAAAAATCACTTTCAATGGAAAGAATAGGAAACGAATATTGGTAAGAAAACTTGATCTCAGTTGCAGGGTTGCATTCACTGCACAAAAAGTGAATCTGGAACCACAAGAGGGAGGTGGTACTTTGATAGTGTATGTTCCAAACACATGACAACTTTGGAGGAATCACTACATAATCTTGAAAAGATTAAGGCTGGTAAAGTTACATTCGGAGACGGAGATAGGGGCAAAATTCTTGCCAAAGGGATGACTTGGGGTATAAAAGAACCCAAACTGTCATATGTATTTCTTTTTGATGGCCTAAAAGCAAATTTGATCAACATCAGCCAATTGTATGATATAGGGTTGGAAATAAACTTTACTAAAACATCTTGTTATGCTGTGAATGAGAAAGGCAACATACAACTGGATGAAGTATGTACATAGAAGGACATCTACATGTGGGTTCCAAGAACTTAATTCATGATGACAAATTCCGAAAGCGAAACACAGATGTGGCATCAATGTCTTGGTCATATGAATTTTAGGACCATGGCTAAGCTGTCTAACAAAAAAGTCACAGATGGCTGCCAAAACTTGAGAAAGATCAACAATTTGTGTATGGTCCATGTAGTCTCGGAAAACAAGTGAAAACTCAGCACATGTTTTTCATGATGTTAGATCTTGGGATCTACTGAAATTGGTTCACGTGGATTTCATGGTGCCAATTCAAGTCGAAAGTATTGGTGGAAAAAATACATTCTTATTTTGGTCGATGACTTCAGTAGATACACATGGGTACAATTCCTAAGAGAAATAAATGAGTCACTTGAAAGTTTCATGATTCTAGCATTGTAGGTTAAGAATGAAAGGAGTGGTATAAAACATATACCCAGTGATCCCGGTGGGGAGTTTGAAATGAAATCTTCATATGATTTTGTTATAAATAAGGTATTCATCATCAATTCTCTGCTCCTCGAACACCACAAAAAAATATTGTGGTTGAACATAAGAACATGACTCTGCAAGAAATGGCTCAAGCTATGCTGCATGGAAGTAATGCACCAAAATATTTTTGGGTTGAAGCTGTAAACACGGCATGCTACATCATCAATCAATTTTACATGCGAATTAGGACAACAAAAACTTTGTATGAACTTTGAAAAGGGAAGACTCCAACAGTTCACTACTTTCATGTGTGTGCTACATAGTGAATGATAATGACCATCTCAAAAATTTGACTAACAAAGTGATGAATGAATGTTCCTTGGGTATTAAAGCATGAGTACAACAAATCAGGAAACTTTTAGTCTTGTGTTTGATGATGCATCCACATTTTGGTTGACTTATCAGAACTCTTGAAAATCACCTCAATCGTCTCATACAGTCGTCAACATACAGTCATCTGCACCAACAGACCATCCCACGCAGGTACATCAGAATCATTCCTCCACTGATATCATAAGTGAAATCCAGGGATGGGGAGAGTAATTCATGAAAGGAACATTGATTTTAAGTTACTAGCTGGAAATTGTGCGTTTGTGGTGTTCATGGTTCAAAAACAGAGGATTCTTGAAGAAGTGGAATTTGTAGGTTTTGTTTCCAAAATTGAGCCTAAGTCCGACAAAGAAGTCATACTAGATGAGTTTTGGATAGGTTCTATGTAAGAAGAACTTTGAAACTTTACATGGTTGGACATGTAGGTCCTAGTCATGCGACTTAAAAGAGTCAATGTTGTTGGAACAAAATGGATTTTTAAGAATAAGATTGACAAAGAAGGAAATGTGGTGTGAAACAAGTATCATTTAGTTGCTCAAGGGTATTCTCACGTTGAAGGGATTTATTATAAAGAAACGTTTGCTCTGGTTGCTGATACAACGAGTTTTAACCCTATATCTTACTGCAAGTGCACAACAAATGTAATAGTATTTAGGGGTTAAATTCTTCAGAGAACCAGATCACACTTTCGACTTCTATCGAATCGCAGACTATCTCAATCAAAATCAGAGAACAAAATACTAACGACTTAAATGCGAATGTAATCAAATAACTAAAGCAATTGGATATCGGGTATTCATTCAGGAGTTAGAACTCTTGTCAGGGAAACTATTCAGGAACTAATCTGATCATATTCTCGGCTTGAACATAAATAAAGATAAACCAACTCTCGTTGAATCTACCCCTCTACTAATAATCTAAAGGTCCTACCTCTTGTTGGTTTCAGATTACAAGTAGGCTTTATCTCTTAGGTTCAGTTACCTACAATCTAACCTAGCATCAACTCTCGTTGGTAGTGAAGAAATTGCTCTTCTAACCTAGTTCCAGTTCTTAACAATCTTCTGGAAAGTTAACAACCTAAAATCATCGACTAGGTGATCAAGCTAATCTATGCATTGAACTCAAGTATTAGGAGGATAATCTTCTATTCATCAATCCTATATGTTCCCTAACAGTGAATTCTAAAACCCTAGAATCCCTAAATTCGATCTAAGCTCTACTCAGACATAAAACAATGAACCAAGCAAATCATGATGAACTGAAATTGAAATTGCATTAATAAATAGAAATAGGATTCATAAATTCTTCTCAAGTGTGAAGAGATCTTCTTCCTAGCTTACAAACTCTCAAAATTCTGTAAAAATCATTCTTCAAAAGCTCAAAGACGCCTCCAAAAATAAAATAGGAAAATAGTATTTATAGGTTTCAAAACAAGAGCTGAAAAATCGTGAAATTAGGTTTCTTCTAAGGGCATCGATCGATCGATCCTTGTGTTGATCGATCGATCTTTGGATATTGAGTCGATCTCTCAGAAGCCAAGTCGTTCTTCAGATCGTGTGCATATTCTTTGTTATAGCACTGATCGATCAATCCTTGTGTTGATAGATCGATCGTTCCTCTCGTGGAGAATACCAGATAATGCTTCAAACTTCTCCAAAGTCCACCTTCAAGCATGATTCCAACTATGAACGTTTTTTATCTGAAATCTCAATAAAACACAGACGAATTCTCCAAATATAAATGTAATAATGAGCACAAAACTGACAAAATATGAGGAACATCAATTCCCCGGACTTAGCTTCTTGTTTGTCCTCAAGCAAAAAAAGAAAGACTGTAGGAATATCACATCTCATTAGACAATTAACTCTCTCCAGATCCTGCACATCAAGTCCAAAGTGATCACAAGAATATTACTCATCAAAATCGAGACCACCTTGTACTTCCCCCAGATTCAGTAAGCATAACAATCTCGTGTCACAATTCAAAACAAACAATCATATTCCCCATACTTACTTCCTAATAAATTTAAGTGCAGCCTCATTCGAGGGAATATCGATCAAGAGGCGAAAAGTTCCTACTTCTACTCTCTAGACTACCTTCAGTATGATTCCATCTCTCTCTTTTCATAAAATCAAGTATTCCCAGTAAGTTGTTTCATTGGAGTTTCCTCCAGTAAACTAATTAGTAAAGTGAAAAGGATTACGTCATTGGATGTATCCTCAAAAACGTCCAATTCACTTTAAAAACTCACAGCTTCATTGGGAAACTTTTACCCTAGGCTAACTTCATGCAAAAACTTAGATTGAGTACCATCAAAATTTTTGGCTTAAAATGTCTGAAAATGATGAAGAGAGAAACAGAACAAAACTTACAAGGAACATCTTTCATTGAGTAAAGAGAAGGAACATACCTGATGTATTACCAATTCCCTTGGCGAGAGGATTAAGTCAGGTTAGGTGTGAAATCAGCATGAAATCCCCTGAAAGTTAAGATGAATGTGCTCTGAAACTGAGTGTTGCTTTGTCTCTAGGTTTTCCAATAGTCTGAACGATTCCTGAAAAATGCAAGTCAAGCGATACTGAGTCCAGGATAATGCTAACAAAATCAAAAATCAAATAGTATGATGCCAGTCTCAAAAGATGAAAGAAATAGTCTGAAAAATCGAGAATGCAAAAGAAACGAAACAGAAAAATAAATGTTCTCCCCCAGACTTACTTTACACCGTCCCAGTGTAAAAATAAATCAAAAAGAAGACATAAAAATGCATAAGAAACAAAAGAAAGCAAAAAGAGATAGTCTTAAATAAAATGAAAAGAAACTGAAATAAAGGTAGGAAGTAGCCAAGAAGTTACTCAGGACTCTAGCTATCGTGGTCCCCTGGTGCTCTGCGACGGTGAGCAAAGCGACAATCCAATGGCCGATCATCTTCATCATCATCATTAGACTGATGTTCAGCAACATCTGGTCTGCTAGTAGGCGTAGTAGGCATAGATACATGCTCATCGCGATCAGCTGCAGGTGCACTTATACAAAAAAAGTTGGGATCTTCCTCAAAGCATCCCAAATGGTCCGCTGAATCGATCTCTGTTTCCTCTCATTCTCGACTTGCCACTCTCTAAACTGCTAATCTTTGAAGTCTGGTGAGTAATTTGGTAGTCCGAGTTCCTCCTCGGGAAACTCAGGAAGCAAAAACCCAGAAGGTTGAGTAGCTAGAGCTGGAGGTACGAACGGAGCAGAAGTGGAAACTCGAGCTCTCCTAGATCGGGCGCGTGGTGCGACTTTCTTCTCCTTAAGCTTGCCGGAAATCTCAGGATATGACAAATCTGGCTGGAACTCCACGTTCTCTATGCAGGTAACCGAAGGGATGTGAGGAGCTGGAAGTGTGACATACATCATATGTGGCGTGTCATCGAAGAAAGTCCACTGCTTCTTCTCTTAAAAGTATCCAAATCTGGCCAAGGAAGCTGTATTAATCAAATCAATCCTCTGCACAACCTCTGTCTGACTGAGATCTAATCCATGAAATCTGAAAATCGGTGTCAAGAGACTACCGATCGGCTCAACTACTCCCTTCCTCGGGTCACCTCTAAATATGTGCTTAATCAGCTCATTAGCAAATAAATACCCCCAGTTGATGTTCAAAGGAGGACTTGTAGCATAAGTAGGATCTTGGTAAAGATCTGGTACCAAATGATAGATGGCCTCGTGAAAGTATTCCAGCTGAGATTTGATGACATTGCCTGACTCTTCCTTAGCTAGAATGGTCGTCCCAATATGCTTAGCAACTATCCTAATAGCAGGATTCCTGATGTGAGTAAGCTTTGAAGACTTACCTTGATACCCATCACCAGACAACAAGTACCACAATGCATTCTTCGGAGGAGAGTTCTTCGATGGTGTCTGTCCAACTGCATACGCCTCAAAACCATAAACCTGGCACAACTCCTGAATGGTGATCGTGTAAAGAGCTCCTCTATAATAGTACGTGAGGTACTGAGCATAAACCGGACTATGAGGATCAGCACACATATGTAGATCACATGTCGCCAAGAACTACCTAACGACCTCCAGATATAGTGGATAAGAATCAAAACTGAACTTGGTCAAACCAAGATTATCAAGCAGCTTAGTTACATCTTCAAGAATCCCCATCCGATGCAACGTCTCGCGGCAAAGGAACTTCGTTGGAATCAAAGTGTTAGTCAGGAGTTGATCAAAGAAGCTTTCATGAAAGCTCTTCCAACCATCTCCTTCATTTTTATCCTTATATGCTGTCGTAATCCTGAGAAAAGAAGGAGTATCCCTGCTAGCCACATTATCAACAAAATACGTCTGTTACGGTCTCGGCCAAGGCAAACACTCACCAAGCTATCCATATCTAGGTGCATCGTCATGCGGTTGCGACGACTGACCACGCTGAAGATTCAAAGATACTCGGACCTTCTTTGTAGGCTTCTTAGGATTAGTAGTTGATGTTTGAACCATCTACAATGAGAGAACATATACATAACAAAAAAGTGAGTTTGTGATCGAGAAAAATCACAAGAGTTTGATAACTTAGGCATACAAATGATCAGTGGTCCGATTGCGTATTCAATTAAACAAGATCAACGTCCAGCAATGCATCAATCGAACTACAATCATCAAGATCAAGCCTAAAATTTTTGAAATTCCTCTAGAAATTCTCGTTCAACCTAACAAGCAATCTCTAATTGAAATTCAATGATCCAAACAGCAAGAGGGAGTCAAATTCATGTAAGAGTAAGGCACATGCATCAGTTAATCAATGAAAATCAACAAGAAAGCAAGTTCCCCTTTTACCAAATTCAACTTCCGAAATCGGACAGAAAATTCGAATTTAGAGAACACACCTTTGCTAATCGAAGTAATGAACCACAGAATCAGATAGATGGTGAAATTCAAAATGGACTAGGATTTTGAATCATTAAAAACAGATGAAAAACAAGAGAGAAATCAAGGTCTGAAAATTTTTAGAATGGAAATAATGCTCGATTTGAAACTGTTCAGCGTGTTTAAGAAGATGAACCTGGGTCAAGGTTCGATCAATCCTTATGTTGATGAATCGATATGTGCTCTCGAGAGCAAATAACGATTGATCCTTACCTTCTAAATCGGGCAATGGATCGTGCGGTTTTCTACTGTTCCATTGCTCGATCGATCTATCATTTTCATGTCGTGCTTGTGACCGTACAGTCTTCTACTTTAATTAGTCAGGCTATGCTTGTTCGGTCGGGTAGCAGATCGTGCGTAAACCTACTATGCGCATTGATCGATCGATCGTTGAGTGGATCGATCGATCATTGCTTTCCGACAGCTTCCTACTTTGAAAAAAAAAACACAAAAACAAAAATGAATGCAAACTAAAAGAAAAATGAAAATTAAACTACCTAATAGTGGGTTGCCTCCCACTCAACGCTCTTTTACTGTCATTAGCTTGACTCGGATGTCATTCAGATGGCGGAATCGCTTCAGTGAGGTTTGCTCATTTCTCGGACACTAATCTCCTCAATGATGAACTTCTTCAATTGTTCATCTTTCTTGTGGATTGTACTTCCTGAAGCATCCAGCAATGCAACAGTTCTATCTCGGCATATCTCTTTGACCATGTAGATTCTAGAAGTATCAAAGCCATGACTACCTGCAAAAACTTTGATAACAAAACCTTTAACATCATAGTTGCAGAATTTGTCAAGATGATAAAGGATACAAGTGTCTTGATGTTCAGCTGAGTCCCTCTCATATTCACGGAGCAACCCATACTCCTCATCATAATCACCGTCTTCTTCACCATACACTGCGACCTAAGTCAATGATTCATTGTTTACTTGCTTCTCTCCATCATCTTGAATCATCCCACATAAATTACTAGATGAAGCTCGAATAAAATTACAAACATCCTTGTCCACGTTCTGCAACACGACTCTCTGACTTAGGAAGTCTAACTTAGAACCAGCTGTGTTGAGGAATGGCCTTCCCAAAAAGATCAGAACAGCTCCTCTTGCCATTTTAACAACAGTGAAGTCTGTAGGGATCTTGCAACTCCCAACTAGAAGAGTGAAGTCAACAAGTCTTCCTCTAGGTACCTTAGAAGATGCATCTCCAAATGAAACTGATAAGTGATGCTCTTGCATTAGTTCAATGCCGAGTTTTTGCATAGTCTCCAAAGAGATCACATTGATACTAGCTCCACAATCATACAAGGCATCGCTGAAAACTAGCTGTCGAACTCGACAAGGTATAGTGAACTCTCCTCGATATTCTATCTTCACAAGATCATTAGGGTATGGAATATGAGGGTTGTACTTACTCTCAACTGAACTCTCTACTTCAAAATTGACCACATTACAAGATTCCTTGGGATTTTTCTCAACTTTTCCATGTAAAGCTCCTTGTTGACGTTTAATATCCTCAGCAGTCTGAGCAACTTGGGTGTCTAGCTTCTTGATATGCATAGAAACTGACTCAAACTTCCCATTCAGATCATTGTAGATGTTGTCCATCTTAGCATTAAGCTCCCTTGTAGTCTTTTGTTGCTCAACACCAAGTTGCTGAATCAAAGCCTTAATCTCTTCGTTTGATGTTCCTGAAGTTGTTGCTGAAGGTTGTTGCTGCATCGGCGGTGGTATATAAGGCTTATATGGGCTTTGCCAGTTACTTCCTCCTGCATTTGGAACAAACGGCTTCTGATTACCCCATCTCTGACCTGAATTCTGAATGAATGGCTTTCCCTGAAAAGGTGATCCTTGAGGCAATGTGGGTACTGGAAAAGTAACATCATGTGGGTTCTCGACGTTAGTGCTCATGTAGGAAAGGTAGTTCAGGTTTTACTCCCTGTTATGCCAGTTAACATAATCGACCTCCCTTTGGTCTTCAGAACCAACCGAATCATCCTGAACCTGAGCCACTTCTCTGCTGTCCTCAACTTGATTCACACTCCTCTGATTACCCTAATTTGCTCAGATCAGAATATCCAACTTGTCAGCAATGTCATCAATCCTCTGAATCTCCACATAGTTCACCTTCCTAGTTCGATCATATTCTGGACAATGACTACCAGAACTTGCAGCCAAGTTATCAATCAGAGTGAAAGCTTCATCCCTAGTGTTAGTCATAAAGTCTCCATTGCTCGCAGCATTCAGAGAATTCTTGTACTCCCACTCGATTCCACTATAGAAAGTGTTGAGAACCTGCTCATCTGAGTACCCATGGTGTGGACAATCTCGATGATACTGCTTGAAATGTTCCCATGCTTCATTCATAGATTTCCCAGATCGTTGTTGAAACGATGAAATCATGCTCCTGAGAGCTGCAGTCTTGGACTTAGTGTATAACTGATCAAGAAACACTGCTCGAACCTGAGCCCATGTGGTGAGTGATCCTGGAGGTAATGAACGCAACCGCCTAGAAGCTCTGTCTGAGCGTGAATGATGGAAAAGCTTACACTTCACGTAATCAGCAGGTACACTATTAGAGCTTGTGGTGTCACATATGTCTTCGAAATTCTCTATGTGATCCATAAGATTCGCTTGGAAGTCCATTGAAGACATACTGATTAACCAACCCAATAAGCTGAGGTTTAATCTCATAATCATTCCTCTCGATCGTAGGAGGTCGAATAGCTGAGCGATTTTGATAGTGGGTGTGTGGAGTGTCCATGTCACCTATCGCTCTGCGTTGAGCAGGCTCTCGTGCTCTCCTAATCTCAGCCAGTTCTCTCTGCAATTGATGTACTATTATGGCCATATCTTGCGGATTTTGTGCTTGATTCTCTGGAGGATTCATATTCCTAGCTCTTCGATTTTCTCTTTCAACCCTCGCAAGCTCTTGATTATCCAAGTTGAATAGATTTTCTGAACCTTGAATATTTTGTGCTGAAGTTATTTATAAATCACAGGCTGAAACAGGTTAAACCTCCGACCCGATATTCAAAAGTTTCGAATGAAGAATGAAGAGTGCCCCTGCCCCAGCAAGCACCTACTCAATTTCAATAATCAATATTCCTTTTTTCATCAATTTTGCCGAAATGGAATTCCTCGGTCGATAACTTTCATGATAAAACAAAATGTAGAAAATTTGTTCAGATGCTATCTCCCCTGGGTGAACTCAATCCCCTTAGAAAAGGGATTTCAGTTTGTCCTTCTGGTCATACACCTCAAAAGGAACAAAAACGAACAAAAAGAAAAACGTAAGTAACAATATAGACTTGAAACTGTGAATAGAAAATCGAAAGGCAACTAATGGTTCCCCGACAACGGCGCCAAAACTTGATACAACGAGTTTTAACTTTATATCATACTGCAAGTGCACAACAAACATAGTAGTATTTAAGGGTCGAATTCCTCAAAGAACCAGATCACACTTTTGACTTCTATCAAATAACAAGCTATATCAATCAAAATCAGAGAAGTAAATACTAACGACTTAAACGCGAATGTAATCAAATAACTAAAGCAATCAGATATCGGGTATACATTCAGGAGTTAGAACTCTTGTCAGGGAAACTATTCAGGAACTAATCTGATCATATTCTCGGCTTGAACATAAATAAAGATAAACCAACTCTCGTTGAATCTACCCCTCTACTAATAATCTAAAGGTCCTACCTCTTGTTGGTTTCAGATTACAAGTAGGCTTTATCTCTTAGGTTCAGTTACCTACAATCTAACCTAGCATCAACTCTCGTTGGTAGTGAAGAAATTGCTCTTCTAACCTAGTTCCAGTTCTTAACAATCTTCTGGAAAGTTAACAACCTAAAATCATCGACTAGGTGATCAAGCTAATCTATGCATTAAACTCAAGTATTGGGAGGAGAATCATCTATTCATCAATCCTATTTGTTTCCTATCAGTGAATTCTGAAACCCTAGAATCCCAAAATTCGATCTAAGATCTACTCAAACATAAAACAATGAACCAAGCAAATCATGATGAACTGAAATTGAAATTGCATTAATAAATAGAAATAGGATCCAGAAATTCTTCTCAAGTGTGACTAGACATGATGTGTAGATGATCGGAAAAGTACAAGTGGTGGCTAGTCCTTTATGGGTAACTTGATTGCGTGGTTCAATAAGAAAACATAATTGTGTGTTATTATCAATATCAAAAGCTGAATATATTACTTTAGGAAGCCGTTGTACTCAACTTCTACGGATGAAGCAAATGTCTGATGATTATGGTATGGATCCTGAACCTTGCTAGTTTTTTTGTGATAATCAAAGTGCCATTAAAATTGTTAAAAATCTTGTTAAACACTCACGAACAAAACATATTGATACACATCATTTTATTCGTGAACTTATTGAGGAGAAACTAGTTAAACTTGATCATGTGAACACTGAATATCAATTAAGTGATTTGTTTACTAAACCACTAGCTTATAATCAATTTTTTAATTACTAGCATTAATTGAAATTTGTGAATGCTAATTTTATTGTGAATGGTGTCTCTTAAGTTGATTTGAAGTAGAAACTTGATTCTCAAAGAAGATAGTAGACACATGAAAAAGGCAGACATATATCAGGGTTGATTGAACAAGTGGAAAATAACTTCTTATCATGTCGTCATAAGTTGATCTCTGAAGTGAGCTGTTAAATTTTAGGAGAATGAAGTCAAAGAGTTGAGGAGAGTGAATATCATGTCACAAAAGCTGATATATTTGTATCTCTGGTTGAGAAGTCAAGTGATACCTTTGATTCATGCAGACAATGCAGTGTTGTGTCTATGATGATCTGCCAAAACAAATGATCAAGAGGGGTACACTAATAAAGTCTTTGATAACGGTAATAGACTTGAGATATTGTAACAATCACATAATTAACTCTGTATTGTTTAAGTACTAATTTGAGAAACAATCTCGAAGAAGAAATCCTTTCTAAAAGAAATTCTAGCTGGTTGATCCGTTTAACAATTTCAAGTCTTTGAAATATACTTGTGATAAAGATATGTTACTAAGAAAGTCTAGCCATCGAATCTTGAGTCTGATTATACGTCTCAACGAGTAAATGATAAGTTTAAAAGTTCTAGACGAATGGTTTTTTTGGATGGTTAGCTTTAACAAAAGGTAAAGTCAGGTGACTCTTTGGACACCATAGAATTTGATAATTTGTTCTTTGCATTTTAAATTATGGTTACATGATTGGAGAATAATCCTGGGTCACTCACAAGATTCACCTAATAAACAAATTGTTAATTGAAGATCAGTATATCGATTTTTTGAAAACTAATTGGGCCAATTTCTTAAAAACATTAGGAAAATTATTTCTTAAGGTTTTGTAGGCCTATTAGAAGAAATTATTTTGCTTTGCGCACGAAGACCTTAAAAAGATGTGTTTGTCTCATCTCATACCCAACCTCTATATGCTCAACTCTACAAATCTACTACACTAATTGATTTCCCACCTCCCATGATGTATGTGAGTGCTACCAGGATACACCTAGTGTATAAGATCGGCAAAAAGATTTCATTCAACCTTGGAAAGGTTATTTTTGGTCACATCAAACAGTAGCTGCAACAACAAAAACCACGACCAAGTGAAAGTTGTATCTCCCATATCCTTATTTACTCACGAGTCTGCTGGCAAGTCAATATGCAGTTCCAGTTGAAGCTCCACCTGTTCAAGCTCGTAAGGTCAAGGAAGCCAAACGTAAAGGAAAAGCTCAACTTACTACTCATTCCTCAAAGGCTGCTGGTCCAGTCTCAAAGACTTAAAAAGAGTTGCTCGAAAATGTTCTGGCTCATGATGTCGAGCTTGTACACCTTTGCAGGGAGGCATTACACAATTGTATGTTTTCTTGTTCATTGTTCTGTTTCATTTTCAACTTGTATTTTTAACTTGATGTGAAAATAAGAAGGGGGATAATTTGAATCTGATCAAGATCAGGAAATGATGATGGTGACCTCAGTCATGCGCTATCAAATTGAGGGGGAGATTTATGGTTTAGGGGGAGCATTTTTTGCTCGGTTTTTGCCAACATGTGGCATTTTCTTTTGAGACTGATTAGTTTAATGTTGCTTTTGTTAAGGAAACTAATTTGCAAACTTTTACTACGTTGTAATGTATTTGTTTCATGTGATTGTCAAGCGGTTGTTTTCGGATATCTAGTTTGTTTGGTCGAATTTTCTTGAACAAGACGGAATGCTTATCTGACACATCAAGTCAAAAAGGGGGAAATTGAAGATGCATGAGATTGGAGCTCAACAAGGCACATGCAAAGCACGAGGAACTGATTAATGAACAAACATACGCAAGGCCACACACAAACTTGGAGTGGAAGCGAATTTAAAAGAGTTTGAATTTGTGATAAGATTCTATCAAGCAAAGAAGATCTCATGAAGAAAAGATATTATGGTTTAGATAAGATTCAAGTTTGTTAGCAAAAAAAAAAAAAAAAAAAAAAAAGAGAGAGAGAGAGAGCTATAAAAAAGATCTCAATTGTAAATCTAATTTCTCATGAACTTAGTGGTCTTGGAGAATTAGGAAATTGCTTTAGGATATCGGTTGTTAGGTTGGTTTACAGTGTAGAATAATTTCAATATAAATTTATCTTTTGTAAGAAAATAAATTTTCAATAAACATGTATTTATAATATTGTAAGTTCTGGTTGTTAGCGAATTAAAATTAATATGGCATTTTTTAATTTGGTGTTACCTACAAAATAAAAAAAAAAATCCAAATATAGCAGATTTTTTGTGTTGAATGAAAAATTAAATTTGTAAAACAGATTTTCAAAAAAAAAAAAGAAAACATGAGTATGTAAATCTAATAAAATATATTCGAAATATGGCGTGGGTCATAAACATGTAATAGATAACAAGACAAATAAAAACCTTAAGAATGAAAATTACATGTTAAGACAAGTTGTTATATAGACCGTCCTAAGGGTTTTGTGTTCACATCATTCGTTGGTTTGACAATGCCACACGTCGACCATATATCAATTTCTTAGCTTTAAGCCCACAAGATACTAATTTCCTTTTCTGGGCCTCTCTCTTTCTCTCTCCGAACGAAATTACTGACCTGACCTATTCTCTCGTCTCTCTGTGTGTCGGCTGTAGGTCTTCTCCGGGAAGGAAAGCTCTGAACCCAATTAACGCCGAGCGAAGAACGGTGACCGATTAGTGCCCCAAGTTCAAGTCGATGAGAAAATGCTCTTCAATTGCAACGTTTTAGAGATCCAGACTCAACAATCCGCGTCTTCGCCTTTTCTTTCCGTGCTCTTTCATCATCTTCTTCGTCATGTCAAGGTTTGTTTCTCAAGCGGAATTGGTTTCTCGTAAACCCTCATCAGTTTCTTATTCTATTGTATCTTTCATTATTCTGATCGGATTTTTGTTCCCTTGTTCTCCCGTTTCCTCGGAGACTGATTTTTAATTCCTAATGTAAGCTGTTATACTGAATTTGTGCGTTAAGTTTCGTTATTTAGGAGTTTCGTTTGATCGGATCCTTCTTTACGCTGATTATTTGTTGGTATTGCAGGTTTCTTATTTCTAGAATCGTTGGAAAACGTACCCAGTCTCTTTTCTCGAACCAGAAAGAGAGAGGCACGCATTGGGGAAGCTCTAGAACTGCTGCTTTTACAGCTGTTTCACGGTTACCTCAATTCAGGTTTTACTCTTCGTCTGCTAGAATTCCAGGTAATGGGCATTGTATATATTCCCTTCGAGATCTTAAAGGAAGCTTTTTGAGTAATCACTTGTCGCGAAGATATTCTACTGCATCTGCAAGAAATGTAGTTACTCATCATGTCCAAGTTGCTTGGAAATCGCTACATCGTAAGTATTCTGTGGGCCATTGGAGCTTACCTCGTATAAGTATTATTGCTCAAGCATTCAGCTTGTCTCTTACCCGCTCACACCTGATAATGCCCAGTATCGTTGCTCTTGCTTGTGGACAAGTTGCATGGGCGCAAAGAGCTCCCAATTCATCGGTTGATCACTATAATTCAGATAATTCTCTCTATACAAGGGCAAAGAATGGTCCTATTTTTTTGTCTTCGTTATTGTTTTCAGTTATAGAGGGTTTTATTTTAATTGGGAGAGCTTTTTATATAGCTTGCTTGTTTACTCCTAGTATTCTGATGGGGCTGGTTGTAGAAACATGTGGGCCTCGTTTTAGGAAACTATGGCTTCAGATGGTCCATCGAACTCTGGAAAGAGCAGGTCCTGCTTTTATCAAGTGGGGTCAGTGGGCAGCCACCCGACCAGATCTCTTCCCTAAGGATTTGTGTTCACAGCTATCAAAGCTTCACAGTAATGCACCTGAGCATAGTTTTGCCTACACTAAGAAAACTATTGAGAAGGCATTTGGTCGTAAACTTTCTGAGATATTTGAAGAGTTTGAAGAGGTGCCAGTGGCATCAGGGAGTATTGCCCAAGTACATAGAGCTTCTTTGAGGTTTCAGTATCCAGGACAAAAGTCCAAGTCTTCGTTGGTTGCTGTTAAAGTTAGACATCCGGGAGTTGGTGAATCTATTAGGAGAGATTTTGTGATTATTAATTTGGTGGCAAAGATTTCAACTTTAGTTCCTACTTTGAAATGGTTGAGATTAGACGAGAGTGTACAACAGTTTGGTGTCTTCATGTTGTCTCAAGTTGATCTCGCGAGGGAAGCTTCTCATTTGAGTCGGTTCATATACAACTTCCGTAGATGGAAGGATGTCTCTTTCCCTAAACCTGTGTATCCGCTTGTACATCCTGCTGTTTTGGTGGAGACATATGAGCACGGAGAAAGTGTGGCACGTTATGTTGATGGCATGGACGGACATGAATGGATCAAGACTAGGTTGGCTCACATTGGGACTCATGCCCTCTTGAAGATGCTCCTGGTACTAGTAATTTCATATCTTTTAGCATTGCTTATTACTTACACTTAATCAATAGTCTTAATCTCAAGCTAATTGACTTCAGGTTGATAACTTCATTCACGCTGACATGCATCCGGGAAATATCCTTGTCCGGAAAAAGGCTTCACGTGGAGGCCTTTTCAAAACGAAGAAGCCCCACATCGTTTTTCTTGATGTGGGAATGACTGCGGAGCTCTCAAAGAACGATCGAGAAAACTTGCTTGAATTTTTCAAGGCGGTTGCATGTAGGGATGGCCGGAGTGCTGCTAAGCGAACACTTAAATTATCTAAAAAGCAGAACTGTCCTAATCCGGAGGCTTTTATCGAGGTAATAACATCTCTTCATCTGAATACCTATACCTCAGAAAACAGTTGAGATGTCAAATATATGGAAGACATCAATTTCTAGTGATGTGATGCCTAATACAATTATATTCCGACAGGAAGTTGAGGAAGCATTTAAATTTTGGGGAACCCCTGAGGGAGATTTAGTACATCCAGCAGATTGCATGCACGAATTACTTGAGAAAGTAAGACGTCATAAAGTTAATATTGACGGAAATGTGTGCACTGTGATGGTGACAACATTAGTTCTTGAGGTGAGCCAAAATCATCCGTACCTTCAAATTTTTACTGTAGATCTCAGATCATGCTAAATTTGATGGAAAGTTTTGAAATACATTCCTAAAAAGCAAGAACCGAAAAATTAAGCTTACTATAAAATCAAAGCTTGAGAATGTTGCCTTTGAGACCATTTGTAACTTGTATAACCTCATTGTTTATAAACTCTAGAATACTTAAGTTTGGACTTTGATATTTTGCAATCGGTTTTGATTATAGGGTTGGCAACGGAAACTGGACCCAGGATATGATGTGATGCACACGCTGCAGACAATGGTAATGAAAACCGACTGGGCTAAATCTCTTTCTTACACAGTGGATGGTCTCATGGCGCCGTAGGAAAAGATAGGTTCCATATTTTTTTCAAATTTTGTTTGTTAAGGTCATAGGAGTCAACAAGTTACACATCGTAGATGAGAGAACATAGAAAGAAAAATACATGTTTCTGTGTTCCTTTTGTTTATTTTTCATTCTTGTTTCTTGCTTTTTATTGTTATGAATTTTGGTCCATTCTAACAACATAACTGTATCTACGTGGTTGGTTTCCGATGCAAACCGCCGGTTTGTTCTCTGACCGAAGACCAGTGAACAAAAACAATGAAAATGAACTGCGTGAGAATGGTCAAGAGATTTTTAATAAAGTCTTTACATTTATATATGTCGCTGTGTATCTATCTCAAGTGTGTTTCTTCCATGATGGCTTTTTTTTTGGTTTGATTTTGAAGTAACCAAATCGGAAAATTTGCCACAATACATTGTTTATTTCCATGATTTCTGTTCTTACGGCGTATGATTAATATTGGACGAGAACCATTAGCATGATCTTCGATACTTGTAAAAGTACACAAGATGGGGGATGAATGTCCTAAATCTTCTCGCTGTACACATCACAACGGTTATACGCAAACCACCATCTTCATAATCATGATCATCGAATGCACTATAATCACACAAATAGCTTGGTGTACACATATAACTCGCACTGGTTCACTATTTAAACCTTTCTCCTTTTAGACCCTTGAATACTTTGTCCTCATAACTTCCTTGTTTGCTATATATCACAGTTTTGAAAACAGACAAGAAAGTACTCTTTTGAATGGCGAACCAAAACAATCACCACATG
The DNA here is from genome assembly GCA_023374145.1 of Lepidium sativum. Taxonomy (NCBI): domain Eukaryota; kingdom Viridiplantae; phylum Streptophyta; class Magnoliopsida; order Brassicales; family Brassicaceae; genus Lepidium; species Lepidium sativum. Next base: position 19,279 of record JAKUCM010005912.1, read on the forward strand.
CTGATAATGAAACAGATGCGGCGCAGAGCTTGGCTGCAGTTTAAACTGTGTTATGTGTTGTTAGGGTTCAGCAGACATTGTTGATACAATGAATGGAGGCGACTGGCGCTCAAGAAAAGCTTTTCCTTCGGGATAACCGCCGACACATAGAGTGTCTCCTCGACCATGCCAGATACCATCATGAATATTATTCATCTCTAGCGTCTTCGATTCCTGCATCACACCACAGCAAGTTAAACCAGAAAGAGGCACAATAGACACAGCTAGTTTTAATGGGAATGATCTGCGCATAATACCCACTTGAGTTAACGTACAGCATGGACAGATGAGATGGTGGACGCAATCGTCCAAGAAAGTATCAGCGCCCTGTCAAAAAGCACGAGAATTGGAAGGTCATGACTCATGATGCAGAAAATATAAGACAAACAAATTCCTCATCACACTCGAGAAAAAGCAACAAAAAGAAGAAATGTGCTTACTCTAATGTTAAACTTCCTTCTTATTTGCATACGGAAGAATCCCAAGTAGGATCCAATCAACAGAACAAAAGCGATAGCCATATAGAGAAAGCAGTGTCTCTTGGTTACAGAAAAAGCTGCAACGTTGAATAGCATAGCCGCAATAAGAATCATATGTACAGCACCCTGACACATACAAAATTTGGTCAAGAGGAGGAGAAGTCAAATACATTAAAAAAGTCAGCACCTTTCAATGATTGTAACTCAAGAACGAGCTAAGCAAACAAATAAATAAAAGTCAAAGATCAATTGTAATTAAAGAATGCTAAAAGGAGAATTATAGGATCTTCTTATACCTGGAGAAAGCACGAACCAAAACCAGCCCTTGTCATGTTCTTACCGAATCTGTAGCATGGGCAACTGAAACAAAATTAAAAACTTCTGTTATACGAAAACATTTCCACTACATAATCATTCTTTCAGCAATGATAAAACAACTTACTTACTCTAAATACAATACAGATTTTTCCCGTTATACACCAAATGTTGAACATTCATAGTTTAAGTAGATTAAAAAAGAAAGCAGAAAATGGAGAAAATGAGTAAAAACCCCATATTTTTCTTTGGAAGATCCTCCCTCGGAGAATAATAAAATGCTTCTCGAATTAAAAAATGATGAGAATATAAGAAGACCAACCACGCGGATTCGATACAGAGATGACGATCCTCGAAGCAATCCATAACATCGCCTTCCCAAAGCCTTAAAACGCTGCCGTATTCATCATCTGCTGCATCTTCTCCCTCCGAGCTCTCGAGTTTCCTCCATTTTCCCTGAGTCTGAAGCGCGACCGTCGAGCAGAGCAAATCGAAATCCAACACAGAAATTCCTGTAAGGTCCGTTAGACTCTCCCGCTCATCGACCGCTCCGCCGTCATTTCCGTTGAACTCTGTATCGTCTCCAATTACGACGGATACTCCAGTATCTAGTTTATCGGAATCCGCCATTGATGAAAGAGAGAGAGTTAGGGCTTCTCTTCTTTGATTTCTTCTCCCAAAGGATTTGCCTTTTAGGAGAACGCCTTTCGATGCTTTTTTAATTTTAATTTTATTTCTTTGTGTTTTTGTTTTGTTTTATATTGTAAAGCGAGAGTGATTTGGCGGGTAATTAATTATTCATAAACCCAGCGAAAATGTCATTATTAACGGTACAGCTGTCGCCACGTAGATATTTCGGCTAGTGGAGAGTGATTGATGTTTATTCTTATCTCAATCTGCTCAACTATGACATATTTTTCTTATATTTGGATTTTATAATTTCTGGAAAAGTGACAGAAAAAAAAAACAAAAATAATTCTTTTTAGTATTAAATGTAATGGCAAGTTAGTGAATCAATTACACCGAATTAATAACGTTTCCAAAGAGAAAGGACTTGCTAATTTTGGGCTGACTATATTATCGTTTAAATTGCATCTTAATTAATGGGTACGTTGTTATAAATTTAGCAATTATGAGTGTGTGCACTTGCTCTGTTGTCATTAATACTGTCTTGTCCGTTTGAAGACGTTTTGCTAAATTTGGTAACGAGACAAAATCATAAAATTATTCATTTAATTATTAATGATGTCCTACGTCTTAACTGGCCTAACAAGTCCCAAACCAGAACCATTGCCCAAATGCTTATAGTCTTTGGCTTCGAGATGATCATCGTGTTTAGCAAAGTCTGTTCCTCCTTTCTTCAAGTGAACTAAGTTCTTATCCTTGCACGGTTTGTCACACACAAGACAGACTTTATCCACTGGCATGAATTTCTCTGCACATTTCTTGCAGAAGACGTGCCCACACGAGCTGAGAGCGACCAAAGACATTGTATTGGTGAGAGTAACTTTGCAGCTCGGGTAAATGAGGGTTTTGTCATAAGAGCTGGAAGACGAAGACATCTTATTCTTTTCCTCCTCGCTGTTGTCTTCTGTGAAATGTATAGGAAAAAGTGCCTTGAGTTTAAGCTTCTCCTTGCCCTCCGGACATACGGTGTCTGTATCTGGAGCTTCAGTTTTGACTGTAGCTTCTGGTATTGCTGAGGAAGCCAGAAGGCTTTCATTGTTCTAAGTGCTTCTTCTTCGAAAGGTTTTGTCTTTACAGTGTTTGCACCCTGGAAACCTTTGCTTCCTTGGTTTTGATTTCTGTCATTGTTTCGTGGCATTGCCCCATGATTTTGCTGATCAAACTCATCTAGCTCTCTTGCCTTTTGCAAAGTTTGCATCTCTTCTTCTTCATCTTTGTCTTGCTTCTTTTGAGCAGCAAGTGCAGCAAACCTCCTAAAAAGAAAACCACATATCAAACATATAATCTTTGACTGATGTATCATACTTACTACGTAACCACTTCTGATAAATTTCCTGCATCCTAAAGCTTTTTAAGAGCCACCTATACCTGGCAATATAAGGTTCAGACAATCCTAACAAACAAGGGAATAGAATCGGTTCAACAGGTTTTCAGGACAAGTGACTGTTGAAACACATTAAACTACTCAAACCAATATAAGCCAGACCTAAGATATCGTCAGCCATCCTGTGAACATACTCTTTCAACCTATGATAGCAGCATTACAGTTTTTCATCCTTCTACTCCAGGTTAGGAGCTAGAAATGTTATGAGAATTACTGGAGTAATAACAAACACTACTTTAATATTAGTAATGATGAAATAGGAAAATGCGTGATTCAAAACCTATATCTTTCTTCTGTGCCTAAAGACATTCTATGATACACTCCTTGCAGAAAACAGGCCCCTTCTGGCAATGGGTCGATGAAGGGCTTTAAGCAAAGAGAACAAATATCAAAAGGTTTGATCGAGTCCTTCCCTAACCTCTCCTTCTGCGTTCCATATCCTAGCTTCTTCTTCTCATCGTACGTATAGTACGCTAAATCATTGTTGTTCTTCGAGTGTTCATCTTTTCGGTTCACAACAAAAATTGCTCGGAAAAACTTTGGAAAAATGTCAAACAAACTATGAACTTATCAAAAGGGGTAAAACAAACATTCAATTCTCTTTGATCCAAATTAAACCATAAATTATTGTTGACTATCACTTTAACCATGAATTTTGTGTTGACCAAGCCAATTAACCGAAAATTAGTAACTCCGTTTAGTTCTGTTAATAACTTGTACTGAAATGGAACGTTGCGTTTCGTTTTAAAACAAATTGAAGAAGACATACGCAAAAGACGTTGTTTCTATCTCTTCTTTTACATAAAATTCCAATTTGAAACCTAAATTACGAATCGAGCAAACCAGTTTGATTAGAATTGGGACTCAAATAAGTTTTCCAAGTACAGAGACCCATTAGGAATCTCTCGCATCACACAATCAACATCTCAAGTGTACCTTTACTAAATTAAAACAAATTTAACCCAGAAATCAAATCCAAAAAAAGAAAATTTTAATGACTGCTATGAGGTTATGTATGTTACAGTAAAGGGAAGACAGTATCGAGACTTCCGATTCCACCGATCTCTTCTCCATCGCTCACATGCGTCTCGATCCTCAAATTCTTCATCTACCTATCGAGATTCCTTTGAACTTGATTGGATTTTGATATTATTGCAGACTTGAGGAGCTTTATGATGTAAAGACATAAATTTTCATCACTTTAAATTCCAGATGCTAACATTGCTTCCAGACAAATTAATTTTCAACATTTTAAAAGTTTTTCTTTTGACTTTTCATTCATTTTCAACGTTAACCGTAAATAATTAAAGGAGTTACTAATTTGCATTTAGAAATATAACGTTAGGGTTAATTAGATTGGTTAACCCAAAATTTACGGTTTAAAATGATAGTCAACAATAATTAATTACGGTTTAATTTGAATAAAAAGAATTGAATGTCTATCCATTTTGTAAGTTTATGGTTTGTTTGAGGTTTATATGGGAAACGAGTTCTATATGTTCTCATTGATTCAGGTTCAACCCATAACTTCTTGGATCCGGAAGTGGCAGCTAAACTTGGATGTAAAATACTTCCTCCAAAGATGACTCGGGTCACAGTAGCTGATGGTGGGAAGCTAAGGGTTCAAGGAAGGGTGGATGAATTTAAATGGAAGTTTTCAGAATGCTTCTTTCTGTCAGGATATTATGTTATTGCCATTAGGTAATTGTGACATGGTTTTAGGAGTTCAGTGGTTATCTACTTTGGGACCTATTACTTCGGATTTTTTGGAGTTGACAATGCAGTTTAAAAAAATGGGACAATAAGAGGGTTGTACTTCACGGCCTTAAAGAGGGTGCTTTGAGAGAAGTAGCTTCAGTTGATATGACTAAACTGTTGCACTGGAACAAGCTCAGATATCCATGATTTATTTTCAACATACTGTGGAAACTAGTGGACCATCTGTAGCTTCTATTGACAATTGCTGAATCAGATAGGAAAGATAGGCACATCAATTCTCTGTTGACGAGTTTAAATCCATCTTTGAGGAGCCTAACACGCTACCTCCTTACAGAGGTGAACACGATCATCGCATTCCATTGGTGGCAGGATCGAACCCTGTGAATCAACGTCCTTATAGGTACGCTGTATACCAGAAGAATGAGATCGATAAGTTGGTACAAAGCTTGCTTGATGCAGGTACAATACAAACACGTTCCAGCTCATATGGATCACCCGTGGTGTTAGTGAAGAAAAAGGATGGAAATTGGAGGCTTTGTGTTGACTACAAGAACTTGAATAACATGACGGTAAAAGACAGATTTCCTATTCCACTAATCGAGGACCTTATGGACGAGTTGGGAGGGTCACAAATCTATTCCAAGATTGACTTGAGTGCTGGTTATCATCAAGTAAGGATGGACCCATCTGATGTTCACAAGACTGCTTTTAAAAACTCACAATGGTCACTATGAATATCTAGTGATGCCTTTTGGACTAACCAATGCTCCTGCAACATTTCAATATTTGATGAATTCTGTATTCAAGGCTTTCCTCAGGAAGTTCGTGCTCATATTTTTCGACGATATCTTGGTATATAGTGAATCTTTCACAGCACATCTTTGATCACCTTCAGCAAATATTTGCTGTAATGAAGAAGAACAATCTTTTTGCACAAAGAAACAAATGCGAGTTTGCAACAGAGAGAGTAGAGTATTTGGGTCACTACATTGAACCAAGGGGTATTTCTAACTGACCCTGAGCAGCTGAAAGCAGTGAGGAATTGGCCTCTACCCACAAGTTTTAAACAGTTAAGAGGATTTCTGGGACTTGCTGGGTACTACAGAAGGTTTGTGAAGGGATTTGGAAGTATTGCTTACCCTCTGACCGTTCTCACCAAGAAGGACGCTTTTCAGTGGACTGATGCAGCTCAACTGGCATTCGAAAATCTCAAGAATGCTTTATGTGAGGCACCAGTTCTTGCGTTACCGGTCTTTGACAAACAATTTGTTGTAAAGACAGACGCTTGTGGGACTGGTATAGGAGCTGTTTTGATGCAAGAGGGTCACCCTTTGGCATATATAAGCAGACACTTAAAGGGGAAACAGTTACATCTATCCATCTACGAGAAGGAGCTATTGGCAGTTGTTTTCGCAGTACAGAAGTGAGGCATTACCTGTTGAATGACCATTTTGTCATCAGAACAGACCAAAGGAGCTTGAAGTACCTCTTAGAGCAGAGGCTGAATACCCCTATACAACAACAATGGTTGCCTAAGTTGCTTGAGTTTAGTTATGAAATACAATACAGACAAGGAAAAGACAACCTTGCAGCTGATGCTCTTTCTAGAATCGAAGGATCAGAAGTGTTGAACATGGCTCTTTCGGTGATAGAGTGTGACTTAATGAAACAAATTCAAGAAGGTTATGAAGTGGACTCAGTAATAAAAAAGCTGATATTAGAATTGAAGAGTAAACCAGATGCTCATAAACATTACTCCTGGTCTCAACAATTACTCAGGAGAAAGAGCAAGTTGGTTATACCAACAGTACCAGAATTAAGAAACAAGATTTTGCAATGGCTTCACGGATCCAGCAGTGCAGGTCATTCAGGAAGAGATGCCACATACCAACGGGTTAAAAGTCTCTTCTACTGGAAAGGAATGAACAAAGACATTCAAACATTCATCAGAGGCTGCAGCACCTGTCAGCAATGTAAACATGAGACAGTAGCATCCCCTGGGTTATTACACCCATTACCCATACCTGCGGCAATATGGACAGAGATCTCTATGGACTTCATTGACGGACTTCCAAACTCTTTTGGTAACACCGTTATTTTTGTGGTCGTTGATCGATTGAGCAAAGCAGCTCATTTTATTGCTATGAAGCACCCTTATACTGCAGCTTCTGTGGCTCAAGTATTCTTGGATAACATCTATAAACTTCATGGTTTCCCACAGTCCATTGTTAGTGATAGAGACTCGGTGTTCCTCAGTGAATTTTGGAAGGAATTCTTTTCACTACAAGGAGTTTCTTTGAACTATTCTACTGCTTATCACCCTCAGAGTGATGGCCAGACTGAGATAGTTAACAAATGCCTTGAAAAGTACTTGCGCTGTATGACATGTGAACGTCCGCATCTCTGGAGCAAGTGGCTACCGCTTGCTGAATATTGGTATAACTCGACTTTTCATACAGCTATACAAATGACACCATTTGAAGCTGTGTATGGTCAAGCACCTCCTGTGCATTTACCTTATTTTCTAGGTGAGTCTAAGGTTGCAGTGGTTGCTAAATCTCTGCAAGACCGCGAAGATATGATCTTGATGCTTCAATTTCACTTGTTACGAGCTCAACATAGGATGAAGCAAAATGCAGATCTACACAGGACATAATGCTCTTTCGAAATTGGTGATTATGTGTATGTAAAGTTGCAGCCTTATAGACAGCAATCGGCGGTGTTGAGGACTAATAACAAGCTATCTCCTAAATATTTTGGCCCTTACAAGATTGTTGATCGTTGCGGGGAAGTAGCTTATAAGCTACAACTTCCTGATAACTCATTAATCCATCCGGTATTTCACGTCTCTCAACTCAAGGTTTTGGTAGGAAATGTGGTAACATCAACTGATTTACCGCTGGTAATCACTGATGTTTTAATCCAAGAACCTGAGAGAATTATGGCAAGAAAGATGGTGAAGAGACAGGGCCGAGCAGCTACGCAAGTGTTGGTTAAATGGAAAAATAGAGGAGAAGAGGAGGCAACATGGGAGCTGCTTTACGACTTGCAGAAGAGATTTCCATCTTTTGAACCTTGAGGTCAAGGTTCTGTGAACATGGGAGATTTGTTATAGCAAATTGATGAGCAAGTGGCAAGTAAAGTCGTTGTGGCAAGTAAAGTCGTTACATGGAGTCGTTACAAGTATCAACAGAAGACAAAAACAGAATGACTTTCCAACGGTAACAACAGAAGACGAAAGCAAAATGCATATATTCGAACTCAACAATTGTAATTGATATACAAAAATAGTGTAACAGAATTCTAATCTCTCTTTGAAAAGCTCTCAACTTGTCAATGCTCTAGAGTAGTTTCTTCTTGTAAACTCTTGGCTTGGTGAGCACAATTCTTTGTGGAATGTACATTGAATTGAGTTGCAGAATATAGCATATTGATTTGCTGTATTAGACTCGAGAGGAGATATATGGTCTCTAAGATCTTGGTTCAACCATTTTTGTGAATCGAGTATTGCTTTATCAGGAGTATCAGTGGAAGAACGGAAAATATTACCATATTGAAGTTCATTACGCTTTTTCCAAATTTGCCATAAGACCAATATTAGAAGTACTCGATACATAGGCATGATGTTTGTATTCGAGAAAAATGATAGGAGATCGTGAAGCTTATCCACGACTACTGTATTTGGACTCCTTATTATCTGAAGTGGAATACCTGAACCCCACCAAACCGTAACAGCATAGGAACACATAAAAACGCATGATAAGTAGTCTCAAAGTCACAGAAACATCGGAGACAGTGTGGTGAAGTTACGAGACTACAATTATGTAAATTTTCTGCTATGCCGACATCACCAAAACCAACACGCCAAAGAAAATGTTTAACTTTGGTGAAATCGGGGTACGCCAAAGATCTCGTGCAAAATCAATGATAATCAGCTAATGAAGGCCATGACACATAGACATTACCAGGAGGCGTGAAGCTAGACGATAACCCGCCTTCACCGTGTAATTACCGTCAGGTGTGTAAGGCCAGAGAAATTTATCCTGCGAGGCCACATGAAGAATATATATCTTCCGAATAATTGAATAATCTGTTGGATTGTGATGTACGTTACTAGTGCAATCTCATTCTGTTGTCTTGTATTTGAATCAATCAGAAGACTCACATATGTTGAAGGTGAAAATGGTGGAAGGAGATGAGCTGCACGAAGAGGAGTATATGGCAGCCATGAATCACGACCAATTGCTCTCTCTCTCTCTC
>JAKUCM010005913.1:0-46631 GCA_023374145.1 Lepidium sativum
ACACTTACCTTTTCTCTGCCACACTTCACCCTAACTCTAGCAATCAAACCCTCACAAAAAGTGACGAACTATATCACATTGGCTTAGATTAGAGACAAACTCTACTCGACAAACACACAAGAAGAAGATGAAGATCAAAAACCCATTCCCAAATCGACAAACCAATATGTCGCAAAATCGACAAACCCAAATGTCCTGAAATCGACAAACCCAAATGTAGCGAAATCGACAAACACAAATGTCTTGAAAACGACAAACCAAAATGTCGCCACGAAGAAGAAGAATGATAATAAGAGGAGGAAAAGAAGAAAAGAAGAAACTTACCTTTTATAAAGAAGACGACAATGAAGATGACGAGTAAGAAGAAAAAGAAGACAACAAGTAAGAAAACGACGAGTAAGAAGACAACAACGACGAAAACAACGTCGACAACGAAGACGATGAGTAAGACGAGTAAGAAGAAGTAGATAAATAGAAGATCGACGACGGTTAGGTTTTCTTCGTTTCTTTTGTTTAACCAGAGAAGAGAAAGAAAAACAAATTTGAGTAAGTTTCTTCACTTATTTTTTTAAAGGGTGTAATCGTAATTATACCCTTACTCCATTTCCTTTTCAACAAAAATTATTACTGTAAATAGAGCAACATTCTTACCGAAAATGGTTTAGTGTTTTCAGAAAGATTTTAAAAACATTGATGAAAAAACTTTTTAGTTGATCGAAGCTTTATACTACGAAACAAAATCCAAATCCAAACTGGAACCAAATAAAAATCAAACTTATTAGGATTATACCCAAATTTAGAGAAGTGGATACGACCTATTTACACAATTGATGCCACCTATTTATTGTTCATATTTTGATTAATATTCTTAACAATAAATAGGTCGCACTAATACTTTAAACTAGTAACCCGGTCAAAAATTATACTCATGGTATCCTAGTATTAATATTTTATTATAAATTTTATAATACAGTCAAAATTAAAGAACTAGAATTATACGCACGTTATAATATGAGATTTTTGTTATTTCGATTATTTTTTAAAATTGTGTTTATTTAGGTTGTTAGACATGTGTTGATATTTTAGAATATATTTTTGATATTTTATTTTAGAAATCCAATCCCGAACCAAAATCGATCAGAATTAGAAGAACCGACAAGATAAAAAACCACAAATGAGTCATAAATAGATGTATCCAAAAAACTAAACCTGAACCAAATCAAGAAACAAATTTGAGCTATTTATCTATTGAATCTTTATTAATTATGAATTTTTATATAAACATACTCGAACCCGAACCAGAATCGCATCAAGAACCAAATTTGTACCCGATATATTTTATTAAATTTAAGTTTTTAGAGTTTTTTGTATTAAATTTATAAAACTCGTGTTCATTTAGGTTCTTATACATGTGTTGATATTTTGTAATATTATTTTCTATATGTTGTTTTAGAACCTGAACAAAAATCGACACAAATTAGACGAATTGAAACCAATTCTAATAAAATATCAGAATGAGTTTTAAATCTATATAACCGTAAAACTGAATCCATTCAGAATCGCAACCATATCAAGAACCAACTTTACGCTTTTTAGAGTTTTTAAAAAGTTTATTTTGTAAAAAATTATGTAATTTGAACTTGATCTATACCTAACTAAACTCTAACTGAAAAATAAAAGTGTATCAATATGTCTTACGCAAAAAACTAAAAAAACTGAATGAGAGGAACCGGAATAAATTCTAAATTTATGTTCTCAAAAACAATTCCAAATCCAAACCAAATAAAAAACCAAACTTATTAGGATTAGGATTGTACCCAAACTTATTGGTATTAAGCCCCATGCATTGCACGGGCTGAATTGTTAGTCAATTTTATTTATATTATTTTGCTTTCTCTTCATTATTATGAATAATCATTGGAGTGTTTTCTGTGTGTTTATTTGTCTTGATCATTCACAAACATGACCACCGATCCCACATCCAGTAGATTAATGGAATTACGTTTTTAAAGTGTGTTCTGTTTATATATTTTTATTGTGTTGAGATTGAAATTATTATGTATAAGAATGTATATAGCATGTTGTAGTTGGCCTGTTGTTGTATTTGTTGTTTCATATATGTGATCAATATAGGAAGAGATTGCAATCGATGATAAGGTGTTAAGACCAAATATTTCTCATTGCTAATAAAGTCATAGCTATGGATGTCTTACTTTTGCAGATAAATACAACAAAGAACAAAAATTAGATCTCGCAGGACTTATATGTTGTAGCAAATGGCAAACAAAGATTCTCATAAGTTTAGGATGCATCTTCAATGACGCATTCCAAAATTAAATAATTTCATAAAACTCAGGCCGAGTGTGGAGATAATTTAATGCATAGTCAATGTGGAAGAGTTTAGATTAATCGTGATGCATATAGTTATTCAAAATCATTAAAACAAATTTTATTCTCAGCATTTACGAAGACACAAGTTCTCCGTATGCAAAGAACTTCTTTCGGATACAAAGTCTTTTAAGAATCGCAATCAGCGAAACTCAGCCACGAGCTTGGTTATGTTCTTGAGTCGATTGAAAACAAGCTTCAGCGACAGGCTTGGCTTCGCTGTTTCCGTAGAGATTGAATTAACATCATGCCAAGGACATTCTCGCATAGTTCTGCCATTTACAATAGACTTTTTTTGAATAAAATTGGAGCAACAGATTGTAATAAACAAGAGTCATCATCATTACTCATTCATCCATCACTCATATGATTACCAATTTATGGTTGCAAAGAAATGAGAGAGAAAAAAAAATGAAACATTTTTGTCGTGTTCGGAATCACAAACAAAACAAAACTAAAATAATGAAACGATTTTGTTGTAAAATGGATTATTATAAGAGCATCTACTCGGTCAGAACTCCATAGCATCTATCAAAAAATAAAATATTAATATTTTAATATAATTTAGTTTTGTAATTAAATTTTTATTTTAATATGAATATTAACTAATCATATAATTACATGTGGTATGAGAATCGCTCACAAAATTCTTAAAATCTCTCAAACGAAAGACCATCACTCACATTTCTCTCGCTTTTTTATTATTTTTAATAGTAATAAACACATTGGAAAATTCCCACATAAAATGGTCTAGTATCACTTCACCGTGTTACCAAGAGCTTGATTAGTGCTCGAACCATCGTAATTCTTAGCATCATTATCTTTTTGACCTTTCCTCCTAAAACCACCACAAGCTTGTTATTGTAAGCTTTCATGGTTCTCATTATTTAACTTTGTGTTTCTTAGCCATAGCAACATACGAAGCTTTCTCCTCATGCATCAAAAAACCAATATATTAGATTTAGTTAAGAAGACATTATTGTTGTTTCGGGGTAATCTAGAGCTTGTGGATAAATATCCGAGCATTCTCTCTGTAAAGAGTACGACTAATCAATAACAAACTTTTTTTCAAATTCAATTTCTTTTCATGATTATTTAAGAGAAATTTTTTCCCCATATACCTTTTAGATTTATAATTGTTCACAATATGTTTTTTTAAAAACTGTGTAAAATATACCTTTTCGTATTGGTATATTTAGAAATTAAAGATATAATTTACAGTTGTGTTCTTAGTGGAGAATAATATTTTCTACAATGGATATATAATGTGAATTAAGTATATAATGGACAATGGAAAAATACATTATATACATTATAATTACACACGGTTGACGTAGAATTACTCACTAATAACAGTTTCGTAACTTTTTTTTTTTTCAAATGAAAAAGATAAAATAGCTTTATTTAACTTTATTTTTTTTGGCAACGACACATTAATTGGGCCACAACTGGCTTACCCAGTAGACAAATTTCTACATAATGTAGACGGGAGAACTCGATTTCTGGTTGCATAAATGAGTTACCTTAAGTGGACTTACCGCCAGTCACTAAGAGCCATTTGCAGCCTTATTTAACTTTAAATCATTAGATTTGTAATTTCGAATTATAAATGTAATTAATTCATACAGAGCAGGCCAATATGGAGGAGGAGGTAGCGGCTGAGTTCACTGATGCAGTGACTGTAGCGGTTTTGGCAGAGCTCGAATTAGTAGACGATCTGCAGAATCATGAAGAGATGTCGGAATTAGAACAAGTAAATTATCATGCCGATTTGGTGGATAAGCTGAGATCAACAAAGCTGGTTCAGAAACGAAAAACAAAGGCGGCTTATGGAAAAGTGAGTTCTCGCAACACAACACCTTTAAGGGGCCTAAGTTTGCGAAAACAGACATTGTTGTCACCAAGGCAAACGCCAAAATCACTAAGGCCCAAGTCGGGCAAGGCGAAGGAGCAAGATAATGTTCTAGATTAAATGTTTTTATGAAGTTAAAATTATTGAGTTGGAATTGTCAGGGTTTAGGTAATAAATTAACAATAAGTGTTTTGAGAGATATGTGGAAATCTTGTAAACCAGATTTTTTGTTTCTATCAGAAACTAAGAATAAATTATCTTTTTTAGAAAAAATACAAATGCACTTGGGTTACAATAATTTAACTACTGTGGAACCTTTGGGCTGTAGTAGAGGCTTAGCATTATTCTATAATGCAAATTATAATGTAATAATCAATTACAAGGACAAAAATGTAATTGACATCTCTTTAGATATATGTGGTAAAAGATTATTTCTTACTTTTATTTATGGAGAACCAATAAGGTCACGAAGATCATATGTATGGGAACGGCTTACACGGATCAGTATATCCCGAAGAGGCCCATGGATTATAAGTGGAGACTTCAATGAGATATCTGGAAATCATGAGAAACAAGGCGGGGTTTCACGACATATGTCCTCGTTTTTAACCTTTAATCAAATGCTCACGGATTGTGATATGTTAGAATTTCCCAAGAGAGGAAATATATGGTCATGGCGTGGGATAAGGAATACAGGGATCGTGCGCTGTATTTTAGATAAAGCTTATGGTAATGGGGAATGGTTTGAACAGTTTCCTAAGACAGAGACTCATTATTTGGATATGATTGGTTCAGATCATAGACCTATATTAGTACGAGCAGAAGAAACAAAAGTGAAAGGACAAGGAAAATGCTTTCATTTTGATAAGCGATGGTTGAGAAAAACTGGATTTCAGGAGATTGTCGAACGTAGTTGGGCGATAGCTGGACATGGATATAATGGTCAGCGTCGTGACTGTTCGTTAATGGAGAAAATTAGATTCTGTCGGAAGGAAATATCACATTGGCGCAGTCAGAATATACCTTCAGGGCGTCAAACAATAGCATATTGGAAACAGCAGGTTGAAGACCTAAATAATAATCCGATAATGGATTCCATAGTATTGAACGAGGCAATAAGCAACTTGAAAGCGGCCTACTGTGAGGAGGAGGTTTACTGGAAACAAGAGAGTCGGAATAACTGGCTCAGAAAGGGAGATAATAATACAAAAAATTTCCACGCAATTGTTAGACAGAGAAGAGCACGAAATCAGATAAATGGATTAATTGATAGACATGGGAAATGGGTTGAGAAGGACTCAGAAATTATTCATGAAGCGTCCTGGTATTTTACTGACTTATTCACCTCTAATGGCAATGACGGGGTGAACCTAGAGGAGATACATAGTCAGGTCACGGATTTGAATAATCGGATCTTAATCAGACCTGCAACAGAGGACGAGGTTAAAAGGGCGCTGTTTGACATGGATCCAGATAAAGCTCTGGGGCCAGATGGGATGACTGCACTGTTTTTCCAGCATTCTTGGGAAATTGTAAAAGGTGACTTATTGAGTTTGGTGAATAATTTTCTACGAGACGGAGAATTTCACAAAGATTTAAATAAGACGAACATATGCCTAATTCCAAAAGTTAACTGTCCGACACGGATGACGGAGTTTAGGCCAATCAGTTTATGTAACATAGGGTATAATTTGATAGCCAAGGTTCTATGTTTGAGGTTGAAAACATTGTTACCTATTATTGTGTCAGAAACACATTCGGCTTTTGTGGTGGGCAGGCTAATTACAGATAACATTTTGATAGCTCAGGAAATGGTACACGCTTTGGCGACAAATAGCTCGGTGAGTGGACACTATATGGCGATAAAGACTGACATGAGTAAAGCCTACGATAGAGTGGAATGGAACTTTCTAACGGCTATAATGCTTAAATTAGGGTTTGGTGCTCAATGGATCAAATGTATGATGTGGTGTATAACCAGTGTAGAATACTCGGTAATAATAAATGGTACGCCTTGTGGGCACATAATCCCGGGCCGGAGGTTAAGGCAAGGAGATCCTCTCTCTCCATATTTATTTATACTTTGTACTGAGGTTTTGATAGCCAAACTTAAGAGGGCAGAACAGAACAAAATAATTACAGGTATTAAAATTGGTCGCAACTGTCCACCAATTTCACACCTCCTGTTCGCAGATGATACTGTGTTCTTCTGTCGAGCTACTACAGAAGAAGCAGGACAAATTCGACAGATTTTGGGGGATTATGAGACAATCTCGGGTCAAAGAATAAATTTTGACAAATCCTCTATACAGTTTGGTAAGAGAGTTGAGGGATAAATAAGAGCACATATACCACAAATCCTGGCAATTGCTAACACGGGAGGGATGGGTTTGTACTTGGGTCTTCTGGAAAATCTAAGTGGTTCCAAAGCAAAAGTGTTTGCTTATATAGTAGAACGTTTGAAAGCTAGAGTAGCTAGTTGGTTAAGTAACTTACTATCTAAGGCGGGTAAGGAAATTCTAATCAAATCTATCCTTACGGCTTTACCAACGTATATTATGAGTTGTTATAGATTGCCGAAACCGGTCCTAGGGAATATTCAATCGGTAATTGCACATTTTTGGTGGGCAAATTCGCGGACGAATAGTGGCCTCCACTGGAAAAAGTGGGAGGAGTTATGTAAACCTAAGACGGTGGGAGGATTGGGTTTTCGAATGTTAGAGGATTTTAATTCGGCACTATTGGCCAAACAAATTTGGAGACTGTTGGTTTTCCCAGAATCGCTCTTGGCGAGAGTGTTAAAAGGGAAATATTATAAGGATGACAGTTTAGTGGAGGTGCCGCTTCGTCCTGGTGCATCGTACGGCTGGAAGAGTATTCTTTCAGGCCGTCCTCTGATATTGCAAGGATTGATTAGGAAAATAGTGGATGGGAGGAATATAAAGATATGGCAAGATTCTTGGATTCCGGATATCCAGCCCAGACCAGCACGATGGTCTAATCTGTATTTATTTCCGGATATGACGGTAGATCAATTTATAGATCGACATTCCGGCAAATGGAAAGAGGATTTGGTTCGTCAGTATTTTGACCCACGAGACGTTCGAATAATACTGGCAATTCGTTTGCCACAATGCCCAAGATCGGATTTCTGGGGTTGGCATCATACGACTTCCGGGAGATATTCTGTCAAATCAGGGTATGAATTAGCTAGAGCAGGGAAGGTGGAGAATCAACACCTAGTAGGACCAACCTTGGACACACTGTATAATAAATGCTGGAAATTGGATTGTCCGCCTAAGATAAAGCACTTTCTTTGGCAAATGTTATCGGGATGTATGGCGGTATGCCAAAATCTTGTTCAACGGAAATTAGGTAATGATGCCAGATGTCAGAGGTGTGGTGCTGAGAGTAAGACAATCAATCATGTTTTATTTGATTGTCCACCAGCAGTTCAGGTTTGGGCTTTATCCGTTATACCATCCCAACCGGGGGTGTTCCCGGGTATGTCAGTGTGGTACAATCTAGACTACTTACTGACTAAAATTTATGAGTCAGGGGACAATTCGATTTCCCCATGGCTAATTTGGCATATATGGAAAGCTAGAAATAGTTTCTATTTTACACAAGTAGATTTAGATCCCAGGACAGTCTTGGCACGTGCTCAATCCGATTTTTCCGAGTGGATAGAGACCAATCAGGACACCATGCGTAACTGGAATCAATAGAGACCTAGGACAAATTCGACTAAATCGTTGATACTATTTCCTACCACAGCTAATCTCAGTTTCACTGGCTACAAATGCTACGTGGATGCGTCCTGGAAAGACACGGGCCTTTATTCAGGGCTCGGATGGTTTTGCTTTCCAGATTCAGTGGATGGAATTTATTCGGGGTTTAGACGGATTCATCACAGCTTATCAGCTTTGCACGCGGAGGTGGAGGCGGTGATTTGGGCGATGGAGGCGCTATTAGAGTTGCAGATTCAAGAAGTGGAGATCTCATCCGATTGCGAGACGGCCTATCAAGTATTTCAGAACCCAGAGGAGTGGCCGGCTTTTTATTCATATCAAGAAGATTTTCGGAGACTTGCTGCTCGGTTTTCTTCTTGCTCGCTTTCTGTCATCCCCAGAACCTTGAACTACAAAATTGACACCCTAGCCAGATCAGGTCGTGTATTTGAGTATAATTGTTATCTTACGCTACTGCCGTTGAAAAAAAAAAAAAAAACTAGATTAATAATTCACCTAATTAAATATCTAATTTTTGGGAGAACAGCTCCGTGCCCAGTATTTTAATATTAAACTAAATTCACCGAAAATGGTTCAACTTAAAAGGCTATCGAAGCGTTAGTTCCTTCTCGTCCTCCCAAACCTAAACCAGTGAAAGATAAGAACACTGTAAAAATCAAAATCCTTTCTCAGAAACTCTCGCCTGGTAAATTCTACATCTGATTTTTTCAGAATAAGTAAAAAGTTACGGTTTTTTTGTTGTATTTGGAATCATTTTGATGAAATTGGAAGAGCACAAAGGTTCAGGTTAAGTTTAGTTTTGTCATAAACAACGATTTCTTTCTAACAATATTAGTTTAATACTAAACATGCAAAGAGGTAAAACAACTCGAAAGATGTTTTGTCGGATTTATTTGTTCTTTTTTGATATATGTTGTTGGTTAATTTCGTTGGTCTAGGGTTTGGATTTTGCCTGTTTTCAAAAGATTCAGTTCCTTCAATCTGTAATTCTCTGCCGTTGGTTTTGTATTATTACTTAATCACATATTTGCAATTTCGTTTATTAACATAGTTTTGCTTCAATTGCCACGGCTTTGAAATTTGGTTCCTTTTTCTTCCTGAGATTTTGATTTGTCTCATTGTATGCTTAGTTTGAACAAATTCAGACTTTTTGGTTTAGCGTTTCTTATTTCTAGATACTTGCCTAAGATTTAGACTTTGCTGGACTTTTGTTGATATTTGTTTGAGTTAAATTCTTTCTTTTGTTGACAGAACAAACAGTAATTTGGGTTTGTTTTTTCAGGATTTTTGCTGAGTTTTTTATTAAGTTTGTGAGTCTAAGATTAAGCCTGTAGATTTTGTTTGTGTTTGTTGTAGGTTAGTGTTTGCTGTTGGGTTTTTGAAGACATGTTAGGTGAAGAGAAGATATTAAAAAAAGAGCATGAAGTTCTCAAGCAGAACCATGAGATCCTGAAGTTAGAGTATGAAAGTCTTCTAGTGGTAAACTTACGTTTACAGGAGGAATGTGAGTCGGAGAGGAGTGAAAAGGATAGGTACAGGAAGATTGTTGACGAGATGAAGAAGAATAGTGAAACGATTGATGAATTTAAGAAGAAGAATGAGGAGCTTTTGTTGGAAAAGCAAACAGAGGAAGAGGAGGCTCTTAGAATGATGAACACGTATCTTGATTTAGCAGATAGGTTAAGAGTTGTTGAAGGTGAATGTGAGTATTTGAGATCGCTATATGAAGCTGAAGTTGCAGTCTCGGGTACTCCAAGTGTTGTAACGTCCGAGATTGGAGAGTCTGATCATCTCATTGGTCAAGGAGTTAATGAGGTAAATGGTAATCTCAACAACAACAACAACACTGCAATAGGTAATGCATATCTATCTGAATCTATGTGTCTAACTGTTTTTAGCAAAATCTAGGTGACATTTTCCTTGAATATCTCTTTTTGGTATAGATTTGATGGTGCTAAGTGATGATGAAAGCAATGGTGACAGAAACCAAGAAGAATAATGCAGGAATAGAGCAAACTCATCAACCCAAAACCAAGCTTTAGGAGAAACCATCACTACCATGGCTGCTAATCATCCGCAACCTCTTCCAGCTTCTTCGTCTTCTTTATCATCATCATATTTATTTTCTTCTTCAAACGATGATGAATATGTTACTCAGCTGGCCACTTAATTGGCCCGAGTGGGCAAAACCTTAAAAGGTCACAGGAAGTATACCAAAAAGCCTTGGAGCATTTCAGATTCATCAACCAGAAGAAGTTAATTTGAAATTTCACTCTCATCTTTTTTGTCTTCAAACTCTCGTAGTATCTCTTAAGTTAACTAACGTTATTGCTTTTTGTGTTGTCGAAATGTTATATATATTATGCTTTTGGAGGAACTAGTACACAGCAGTTTTTATCTACTAACCAAATCAATTTTGAGAAATCAAACCGGACCAATCATATATTACATATAAACTACTCAACCGTAAAACATATGAAATTAAACCGGAAAACCAAACATCGTTTCGTAAATTAAGCTCAAGCCGTTCAATTGAACTCAAACCGGTTAAAATTCGAAAAACCCGAATTTTTAAAATTGTTAAAGGTGTGGGGCGCATCAGAGGCGAAGCAGTGTTGTTGAACTGTAAAATCGATCACCATTTCTTCAGGGAAGATCTTTTAAGCTCTCTCAAGGTAATCTGTATTCTGTATGCCGTTTTGATACGCCAATTTTGCTAATCGATTCAGAGATAAGTAACTAGTGATTTTTTTGCCGGAGAAGATATGGTGCCGGAATCTACTATGACGGAACGATGGTGTGTCGTTACTGGTGGTAGAGGATTTGCGGCGAGGCATCTTGTGGAAATGCTTGTACGCTACGAGATGTTTCATGTCCGCATTGCTGATTTAGCTCCGGCGATACAGCTTGATCCTCAGGAAGAGAATGGAGTTCTCGGCGAAGCAATTAGATCCGGTCGTTCTCAATATATTTCCGCTGATCTCCGAGATAAATCTCAAGTCGCTAAAGGTTCGTAAATCTCAACTGTTTCATTTGGTTCGTGTATTCCCAAAAAATTGGAGAAATTGGTTATCTTCATGGATCATTATTCGAGTTAGAGATCTGAAAATGAGTTGGAACAGCTTTTCAGGGAGCGGAGGTAGTGTTTCACATGGCAGCTCCGGATTCTTCTATCAACAATCACCAGCTTCATTACTCGGTTAATGTTCAAGGTTAATAGTAACTTCAGTCTGATTATTTTGTTTTTGTCAAACTAAATGTTTGTTAGTTATTTATACTGTCTGCGATTATAATTAACAGGAACACAAAATGTAATTGATGCTTGTGTTGATGTTGGAGTAAAGAGGCTTATCTATACTAGCTCTCCTAGTGTTGTGTTTGATGGGGTTCATGGTCTTTTGAATACAAATGAATTAATGGCTTACCCATCCAAGGTATTAGTTACGTTTTGGTGTTTTACGTTATCTTCAACTTGTGCCTTTGACCTTGATGTTTGTCTTTCTATTGTGGTTTAGAATTATGGATTCAATAAGATTTGCATCGTCTAAATGATTCAAGTGATGAACTTATAATGCTATGTTTGGAGCTTGGTTACTAATGTATTCTCCCTCCGTTCAGCACAATGACTCATATTCAGCAACTAAAGCTGAAGGAGAAGAGTTGATCATGAAGGCGAATGGAAGGAATGGACTCCTCACTTGTTGTATACGACCAAGCAGTATATTTGGTCCGGGTGATAAACTATTGGTTCCTTCACTTGTTGCAGCTGCTAGGGCTGGAAAATCAAAGGTTGGATTATTGTCTTTGTCTCTATCTGCTATCTACAGTTCTTTTACCTTCCCTCTTCTCTTTTCTCTTGGTACTTTTGTTCTTCTCACGAAGGCACCAGGCCTTTTTTGACATATCTTTCTTTAACGTGTTATATTACTTGCTAGTTACGTAAATATGCTTTGCATAGTGGGAATTTAGTCATTTTTTCTTTTATATATCTTGGATTCATGAACATTGGAGTTATCTCTCTTAGAAATGGTGTACTGCTAGTTAAGGTGTGCTTTAAATGATCAGGGATCTCTCTAAAATGAATTTCAAAGGTTGAGATGCATTGTTATCTTGGAATTTTTTCTTTGAAAAAAACTTTCATAATTTTATATTTGACTCAACAGTTTTCTGCTTCTTTAATGTCCAGTTCATTATAGGTGATGGGAATAATCTATACGATTTCACTTATGTAGAAAATGTTGCTCATGCTCATGTTTGTGCTGAGCGTGCTCTAGCTTCAGGAGGAGATGTTTCTACAAAAGCTGCGGGCCAGGTATTTGTATTACGCTGATTAAATGTTTTAGTTTTCCAAGGTGGAGTTTGGTTCACCTGTCCAGCTCTGTTTTTCTATAATGAATGTTTTTATTTATGGTGAACTGAACTGCATAAGGAAAGCATCTTTGCGTACCTAATTCATCCGAAACATTTTTGACATACCATAAGAACTGAGACAGAAACTGTGTTCACGCCAAGGTTATGTGGATTTTTAAATAGCCTTGGTGGTTCTTCGTTTGAGATATGTTCTTCTTTTTTCTGTTGTGTTTAGATGAGATGGGCCAGTTTTATATGTTTGCCAAATTACTTCAATGAAAAAGAATTACATCCCTTGAATTTTAAATCTAAAAGGCATATAGTCAAATGGTAACTTATTAATGTTCTCGGACAATCCTAGTTACAGGCTAACCTGACATTTAATGAATATACAGGCATATTTCATTACCAACATGGAGCCGATTCAATTTTGGGAATTTATGTCACAGCTTCTTGAAGAACTTGGCTATGAGAGGTATTGTATTTTCCTTTATTGTTTTGAATTTGTGTCTAGTGTCTAGTCATTGTAATATACTAGCTGATACGTTTAGTCACTTTATTCTTGTAAGATCTTTCATACACTTGACCTTGACTTGACACTCCTTTCCGGAGTACTATCTGATTTCTGTTTTAAGTTACAAGTTTTCATTGTGAGTATATTTCGAGGAAGAGAATTGTGGTAGATGAGATTATCAATCAGCAATATTGGGGATACAGTTTTCTGTCCTAGTTAAAATTCTCTGATAGCCATTTATCTAAGAAGGAATGTACTGAACCAAACGTATACCTTTTATTAATTCTTTCTACCGAATTATGTTTTGCAGGCCAAGCATTAAGATCCCTGCATTTGTCATGATGCCGATTGCACATCTAGTTGAATTGACATATAAATTGTTGGGACCATATGGGATGAGAGTACCACAACTAACACCTTCGAGAGTTAGACTTCTCTCCTGTAGCAGAACTTTTGATTCCACAAAGGCAAAGGATCGGTTAGGCTATGCTCCTGTGGTGCCACTTCAGGTTATACAATATTTGATTTTAGACAGAGAATTTGTTTATCGCATCTCTATTCAATAGCTAATGGGGCTTGATGCAGTACATCAAACATGGTTTTTTAAAGCCTTTTATTAGTCTTTATATAATGCATGCCTTGATTATTCTGAAGGAAGGTATACGGAGGACGATAGACTCATTCTCTCACCTGACAGCTGGAAGTCAACCCAAAAGAGAGGGCCAATCCAAAGCTTCTAGGATCCTTGGAGGCGGAAAAGGTATGGCCATATTTCCAATAACCATGCTTCGCCTCTTAGCTATATGTCGTTCACATGTTAATACCCACAACACTTTATTTATAGAGAGCATCACTGGATACTTTTCCTTTTATGTTAAAGTCTATAGACAACTATAACATCTATACAGTTCTACTAAAAAAGGATGATGATAAGTTGCTAGGAAACCATTACCATTGTGAAGAGGCTTAGAATGTTAGTAAAACTAGATTAGGATGTCTTGATTCATTTATTCCGGCACATATTGAGAAAGCTGATTACTGAAAACGATTTTGCAGTTGCTGATATACTTCTCTGGAAGGATTTAAAGCAGACTTTCATTGCCATATTCATTCTAATTAGTATCTATTATAACTTCGTTGCAACTGGGTCTACCATCGTAACTGCTCTTTCGAAGGCTTTGTTGATATCATCAGTATTTTTGTTCCTCCATGGAATTCTACCAGGGAAAATGTAAGATTCCTGATATGCCAAATTTTGATAGATTTTCATTGTTTGCAATTTCAACTGGCTTAACCAAATGCTCTGTTAGTCCGTAATGGAAACCAGAAGGTCTTCTGTTTATGACAATATCTTTGATTTCCCAGTAACACATGAATTTGTCATCATGTTTATATCCTAATAGAAGGGAAGATGCATGACGATCATTTTTGAAACACTGCTTGTGCTCTTCAATCAATAACAAATAAAATAAGCATTTTGCTGTCTATTCATTTTATGAACAACTAATATATATAGATGCTTATTTGGTAGATTTGGTTATAAAGTTGAAAAGATTCCTGCATCACAGTTTCACCTCTCGAAAGACTCATCATGTCAGCTCTCATTATCAATGATCTCTTCATGGAACACCACCATGAAAGCTCTAAGATCTCTTTGCCAGGGGAATGACTGGAGCTTCTTTTTCAAGGTATTTTCGCAACTAGCTATATCTGGCAAGTTCCAGTCTTACAATATCTCAATCCGAAACTAAAGCAGAAATAGGGAACAACGGTTAGTAATCCGAAACTAAAGCAGAATTAAATTCTAAACACTGGTTTGGTGTTGCCAACATCATAGGTGGTCTCTGGTTTGTTAGTATTGAGTTTCATTGGAGCCTTGTCTCTTCGCAGCATATTTGTTAGAGGTACTCTTTTCTTTCTTCTTTCGACTTCAACTACATTTCGGTTGTATGATTTCTAAAAGTTCATCAACAATAACTAGCTTTCTTGCTTTGTTTTAAAGGACTTCCGATTGCCTTCATTGCTTTTCTCGTGTATGAGAGAAAGGAGCAAGAGATCGATGCGATATTGTTGAGTTTAAAATCATTCGTATGCAAACAGAAATCTAATGTGTATATGAAAGTGTTCGGAAGCAAGAAACATAACTAACGAATCAGTTTCTCTTTGTCCTTAGTTCTTCTGTTTCGAACAACTTGTCACTCTGGTTTGAGCTCTTCTTCTTCAGGTATACATATATTTCTCTTGTTTTACTCACTTTTCTCTGGTTTTTGTTTACATTCTTCATGTAGAAAAAAAATGAATGGTTGCTTTCGTGGTTAAAACAGTTTGTGTATAAGGGATGGACCAGGAATAGATTTGCAGTTTGTGAGTTAACTCGAGAAATCTAAGTCTCAGAAATACTTGAGATTCTTTTGTTTAAACAAAAGGAATTTATACTTTATTGTGAATATCTCAATAATTGAATACTTTAAACTAAATTCAAACTGAATACTCGTATCAGTAATGTTATTAATTTTTTAAAAACATTATTTTAAAATCATTTACTTTTATAAAATAAAGTATATTCATATAAGTATAATTTTTATAAACAAAATATCATTTTTATTACCAAATGAAATTTTAAATTCAAATACAGTGTAAATAATTTTAAAATCATATAAGTATAATTTTATAAATTTTATTCTATGATTTTTTGTGGATGTCAAATAAGGTATTAGAGATCTTCTGGTTTAATCCAATTTTGTTTGGTTTATAGATTTTACTTGTTCTTTTATTAAAGATGTCAACTCTTTCTTTTCATAACAATGAAGGATAACTTTTTTTGATTCTGTTGCAACATAAATCTGATATAAGTATTCGTGATAACTTAGCAAATATACTTTTGGTACTAACTATATACAATTACATGTTTAACACTTCGTAATGGTCATCACAATTGACTAGTTTAACTTTGTAATCAAATATGGATATTCAAGTGATAAGAATATTTTTTAATATTCGGTGATTGTTTTCATTTCAATAAATAAAACTACAATATTTGTATATATATATATATATATACATTTAATTGCAAAAAAAAAATGAATACTCCAAAATAATTTATTATATAGTAATTCAGTTTAGTTTTTTTCTCTCCTTAAATTGGATTAATAAACATAACTGATACTTTGAAACAAAAGATAGAGAAATTCTCATAATCTAAGGGGTTGTTCGTTTCTCCATCCCGTTGTTCCATCTGGATGGACATGTCAATTGTGGTTGTTTCTCTCTCTTTTTTTTCTTTTTCTCTTTTTTGCTCAGTTCTCTTTTTCTTTTCTCTTTCTTTATTTATTTCTCTCATTTTTTTCACTCATTTTTTTATTTTCTCTATTTTCTTTTTAATCTCTCCCTTTTAAATATTCGTAAAACGTTAAAAAAATAAATATATGTTTCTTTGAATAGAAATTTAATTTTATTAATTAAAATAAAATCTGAAAGTCGATAATGTCTTTTTTGGTAATTGTATTAGCAAATACGTCTGGATAGAAATTTTAATTAAGAAAACAAACTTATCTATATATAGATGTCACATCTAAATGTATATATTAGGAAGTAAACGAATAACATCTACTTGTTCCATCTAGATGCTCTATATGAAAAAGCTAAATGTTGAAACAAACAGCTTGGAAATTAACTAAGAGAAAGAGTTAGAGAATTTAAGAATTACTTTTTGTTGTCCTTTCCTCTTCCCCAAGACTTGGAAAAGGGAATTAGATTTTGACGTGGTTTTGTCTCCACAAGTCTTTTAAAGGAATTAGAATCTAAGTTAAACTCCAGCTTTTTTCAACACTATATTTTATAAAATTTGTTAAACCATATAGGGAATTAAATCATTTATAATCCATGGTTTTAATTGTTAAATGAAATTATTTAGGGGTCTGATTGAAATTTTTAGTAAGGGATAACGAAAACACAAGAACTAATATAATTATTAACGAAAACATAAGAGACATAAAATAATAGGATCTGAATTTATAGATCACTGAGTCTTAAACCTAGAATGAAATCATAGAAAGAATCATATAACAATGGAGAAAATACATTTGAAACAAATACCAAAATTAAGTCATTAACCGAAATAACAAGAGGAAAGTTCAAAGAAACACCGCAAAAAAATACTCATCAAGACAAAGATATTATTAAGGTCATAAAATGTTAAGCCTTGGTTTTGCTCGACATTCTCTTTTTCCGTGGCTTCTCCAATTTACTTTCACTACTAGTACCTTCGTTTTCCACAGTTTCCTTGACAACGCTCTTGTTTACTACACAGTTCAACAATTATGAGTTAAAACAAAAATCATGCAATTATTTTACTTATATTCAAAAAGACCCAAAAGCTTACCATTTGGTAGGGTTTCTGAATTCTTTTGAACAGTTTCATTCTCCAAATCAATTATTGGTTCATCGTTCTTATGACTCTCAATTAAGTCATCAACAAATTTCAAAGCGGGAGCAAGCTCTTTGTCTTCATCGACCATCGCTAAATCACCAAAATCAACATTAAATATTGCAGTATTACATATGTTTCATTAAAGAGAGAAAAAATACCTTACCTTTTGCTTCTGGCTGTGAAAAAGCAATAGATTCAATCTTAACAGGTGATTGCTTTGGATCTAATTTTGAAATCTTCCTCTTCTTTGAAGAAGCAGCCATTTTAGTTTGATGTTCAACACATTCTTTACCACTTATTACATCAACGAAAATTTCCCTTCCAAATTTGTTAATGAAGTGATACAACATGGAAGTTATGGAGTCACTCAAGTGATAGTATTGAGATTTACGTTTCACCTACAAATCAGGCAAAACAATACTAATCTCATTAAGTAGAAAAAATTCAGACCTTGAACAATACATAAACTGAATAAAACTTAATTTTACCTTAAAAGAAGAAACTGTAATGTTTCCATGATATGGAAAAACTTCAAAATGTGACTTAGAAATTTTTTCTGTTTAGAAAAACAAATCAACAAACAAAAAATAAGAACTTTTCTTTGTTCTAAATATTAATTCAACTCAAAAGTAAAAAAATCTTTCACCTTTTACGACATATATATCGTCAGCTTCTTCGATCATCAATATAAAGTTTGTCGAGAGACTTGTCTTGACAAAAATACATTGTTCTGGCATTTTTAAGAATGTAGAGACGAAATTGTTTATGAGTTTTGATAAGAAGAAAAAACTGACTCTAGGCAACTTAAATTCTAGGGTTTTGTTTCTCAAATCTAAGATGGAGAAACGAAAAGACAGTGTTTATATTGTTAGTGTGTCCCTTTTCTTTCCAGAAATTGAATTGATTAATTTTCCTTTTCTTCAAGAAAATTAAAAGCTTTAAAAGAGTATTATGGTAAAATGCCTTTTGTCTCCATATCTTGTATTACCAATGAGGCAATGACGTTAAGTTTATTTTGGAAAAGATAAAAATGGCATCAGTAGGTAGTAATTATGATAACTAGACTAATAATATAACGATTTAGAGGTTATTTTTATTATATTAATTATTCAACATGTTATAATTATAAAATTGAGTAATAAAATATTTTGATAATCTAGTTGTTCTTCAAATGAGAAACAAAATTTGGAAAACAATTGTATCATTGTCTAATTAACAATCTACCGCTTTAGTTTTGGTTCCTCGTGCACTTAATCACAAGACGTATTTCCTAACTCGCAAGGTTTAAATCAGACAAACATCTGCTTAATCCCAAAAACATCAAAACCAACAAAACTGTCTAAAATTCCATCTATAAGTTCATGTAATGTTGCTCCCTAAACTGATTTAAGAGACGATATCAACTTTTGTTATTGGTCGTTTGATCTCTTACAACATTCTCATTGCGCATAGAATATTTCATGCCCTGCGTAAAGGGAAATTTATGGCAATCAAGACAGATATGAGCAAAACTTATAATATAGTTAAATGCAATTTTGTGAACCATCTTATCTTCATTAATCATCTACAACAAAGAAAAATAACAAACTAATTAACAAGTCACATAAAAGAGGGAAACAAAATCAATTTAAGTGTAAATTATTTACCAAGTGTTATAACTTCGGACTTAATATTGACTTTCAAGTTACTCCTCACAAATTCATCAGAATCAACCATTCCTTCACTCGTATTATCTACCACTTCTTCATTGTCATCATCACTCTCAATGAAATCAATTTTTCCAACTGGATAATCAATCTTAGAAGCAGATAGATCAAAAATCACAACATCAAAACTTGAATTTCCTTTGTAACTAAAATACAAACAATAACCTTCACTTATAGAATGAGCTTCTACAAATTCACACCAACCTTTTTCGAACAAAACCTCATCACCAATTCGTTTGATTCGAATCAAACACTTGAAACCCGCAGGAGTCTCGAGAGTCACATTGTCAGAGAATTTAGGACCAAATCTCACAAAACTTAGCGGAATTTGCTGTCAACATACACGCTTCCAAGTTTCAGTTTTTCTTTAATAGATAGAAATTAAAGAAGTAATATAAAAGCTTGTTTTGTTACCATCATATTTTTCTCAGCCTTTGTGAGGAGAATGATTTTGATAAATTTGTTCACCGCCGCTGACGTCATTCTAAGTGATGATCTCGATATTTATTTTGGAGAGGAAATTGTTAGAAAGGGAAGATGGTAAATTGAATAGGAAGAGTTTTATTAATTGATTCAGAAACAAATATATTTACAGTGATTTAGACATTTGAGCTTTTATTCTCTTTCCATTCCCGAGATTCATTTATTAAATTTTAATAAAATACTCCACAAAAAATCAGAATTATTACTATAGTTAACTATTTACCGTATCTTTTCCATTTTACACTTTTGTACAGTTTCTATTCTTGTAATGTGTAGAGAGTTTTAACCTAAATCCTTGTATTGTATATATGTTCGACCAATGTTGATAAAGATCAACGCTTTTTCTTAAACTTAGCAAATATAAATAGTTAGAGATGGTGATTCAACCTGTATTATAAAAAGTAGGGAAATGAATCAATTTTTAACTAAATAATATTTGTCGTACCATTTTATATACAAACTAAAAACCCTGAAAATAATCAGGGTTCTATTTTATGATAAAGATATTTAACCATTTTTACCCAAAAAATTAAGTCATTAAAACTTTCTTCAACCCAACACTAAAACACTATTTTAATGTTAAGTTTAGTGTTTTTCTTCTTGAATCTAACAGTAAACTTTACACAAAAATAGTGTAATTCTCTTTTTTTGTTCTACAATGTTGCATTATATTTGGTGTTGCTATTAATATATTTATATCAAATATGCATTTATGTTCATTTTATATTATTGGATATATATGTCGAGTGAAACGTAACCAATTACGTTACCAAAAGTATTTTAGTTACGTTTATATGGTTTAAGGTGATTAATTTTTTAACGCTTAATCAATTATTTTTAATGCATATCTTTGTATTTTTATCTAATATTTTATTTATTTATTTTAAGCAAAATATATACTTAAATAGTTTCTAAATTTATAAAACTAAAACCAACCAAAATTAAAAATCATAGTTCAATTTTAGTTAACATATTATAATATTATATTAATTAGTTAATTATAAAAATAATAAGTGTTTACAAAAAACTATTATATAACAAAATATTTAATAACAAATATTAATTTTAATGTGAAATTTAGTGTTGTGGTTAGAGATGAAAGAAATTTAATGTCAAAACTATACCAAATATAGTGTAATTTTAACATTAAAATAATATTATGATTAAAAATGTTCCAATAGGCGCTACTAAAAACACCAAAATAGGTCCAGTAAAGTATTCGAATGACTCAAAACAAGCAAAAATAAAAGGTTCATTGAAAAGCAAAACCTACATAATCTGCTAGGATTATGTAGACTCATAAAATTTAGCCTAAATCTAGTCAATAGTTATTGTCTTAATGAAAACTAAACTTCTATGGGGTTATAATGTGGCACACACATACTCCCTCTGTTCTTATTTATTTGATGTTTTAGAAAAAATATTTGTTTCATTTTAATTGACGTTTTAAGAATTCTAGACAAAATTTAATGTGTTTTTAGTGTTTTTGACTATTTAAATTCTGCAGATTGATTTGTGATTGGTTAGATTATATTGAAACTTGTGAAAAACATATCTTATTTAGAAAAAATAAAATAATTAATGTTTTCTTAATATATGTGAAAAACCTAAAACATCAACTATATAAAAAACAGAGGAAGTATCTATTTAAAATAATTATGACTAATCTACCATACTTTTTGTTTATTATTCCTAATGCATCTGACCCTCTACTTTGTAAAAAAACTCACTTTGTCAGTATAAAATTACCAAACTGTCCTCTATCTCGGATGGGGTAGTTTGTGTATGGGTATTAAAAATCAACCGAAATTCTGATGCTGGACAAGTATTAATGTTCGTGCTGGACATAAACATTTTTTCCATGTTGAACATAAATTTTTTTCCATTTCTAGCGTTGTACATAATTCTTGCTACGTGTCTGTCATTTATTCGTCATGAACTTTTATTTTTGTCAGTTACGGAAGTTCACCATAGATATTTGTACTTGTCACTTATGAACATCCACCATACACATATGTTATGGTGTCAGAGATTGACTTGCTTTGTTTTGTCTTTATGCCTCTTTTTCAATTTATCGAGGTGAAGTTTTTTTTGGTTTTCCCCATATCCTTTACTGAAACATAATTTTTTTTTGGTTTTTCCACATACCTTTTGTCATAAAATCCAAAATTAAAAGTGCGTTTTAAATGAAAAATTATATTTCTGACCTCTATATGCAGTAAGGTGAAGTCGAAGTTCAAGTATCTAGTCATTAACTAAGGCATTACCTAGTCCATCACTTTAAAAAATATATATAGTATAATTTATCTAGAAAATAGCTATATCTTGCAAAATAATAACTAAAGTTTATTAATATATTTAACCTATTAAAGTAAAATACTGATAAAAATACCAAATATACATTAAAATTACCATTAAGATGAGATTAAATATTTTTACATATTTTGGTGTGTCATATGACCACCCTTACTCCGTAATGGGTCCGCCAATGGGCACACCATTAAATAAAACAGGTTTGTTATGTTTGACGAAAAGACAGCTATTGAAAAATTAAAATATAGTTTAATGCTATAACATGTAGTTTACCTTTCTATCCATAGGATTTAACATTCAATTGACTAAAATAATCTATAGTTAACACAAAACCTAATACACTTATAAAAATGCTCCTTTAATTTTTTACGAGGATATTCATATTGAGTTGGAAGATAACAACTTAAATCAGTTGAATAAGTTAATAAGCTTTAGATTTGATTATGCTTACTTTTCTAATCTATTTTCTGTATGTAAAGGCACTTGTTAGAAAATTAGTTATTCAAACTATAGAACTTTTGTTATTTTCTTCTCTTTCGTGACTAGTCGTTGGTTGCTAACGATTGCAAAACAACGATATAGTGACTGGTCACAAAAATTGTTAAAAGAACATGAAATTGAAATTTTGATCGTTGTTGCTAGTCGTTAATCACTGTCATAGACAACCACGAAAAGAACAAGGTCATAATGTCAGAACCACAAGCTCTTGTCACTTATTTTGAAACCAAAACAGCGGAACTGAAGACAATTCCAGCATTAACCAATAACTTAAATGAGGGTCCACTAAGGGACTTAACCAGTTAAACGCATTGTAGAACATACAAATCTAAAAATTAAACCAAAATAAATCAATGAGGTCAAACACTTAACGAAGGGTCCACGTGGAGACTTAACCATATCCATAAGTTAGTGATTTCATTGTTTCCTACACTGAAAATGGGTCGACGATCTAAATAAATGCTGAAGTTCCTTTTATCATTTTTATTGGTTTGATAACTTTCTAGAATCTCATCCCCAGGAACAACGAACAAATGCTGAATCAATCATCAAACACAATCCTAGAATCTTAATCAAGATTTTGTTTCGGCAAGCGAACTCACGTTCATATATACCAGTTGAAAAAATGCAATTTGTTTATAAATATAAACATATACTTATACGAGTACAAGAGTCTACTTAATACTGAGTATGGAAAATGACGAGTTCAATGTCTCTCAATAAATCACTGAACCTAGTCTCGTTAAAATTTGATAAGCTCAGTCTCTCTCAAATAAATCACCGAGTCTAGTCTCGTTAAAATTTGACATCGCTCAATGTCTCTCAAATAAATCACTGAGTCCTGTTGTGATATGAAACATCTGTCTGTGATATCAAACAAATGTGCGATCGTTGGTGATTGAGTGTCTTCAGTTAAACCTCTGTTGTAGTTGTAGTTGTTAGAAAGACTAAAACTTTGATGAAACCCATGAATATTATCAATGTTAGATGTTGTTGTAGTAATGTTCATAGGGTTTTGAGTGTGGAAACCATGACTAGCATTGCTCATAAACTTTGTGTTACGACTTGGACAAGAAACCAAGTTATTTGAATCACCGTAGAGAGCTTCGAGTTGCCTGAAGAATCTAGTGTTTACCATCTTGTCTTCCAACTTTGCCTTCTTTAGCCTTCCTATAGTATTTGTATAGATTCTCAAACTTCTCTCTGCATTTCTTCCCACTCCTTTGATATCCATGTTCTTCAGACATATCCTAGTAAACTAAAGAAAGATAAAGACTTAATTATCTCATGTCTTAATTATCACATTATAGCCGTAGTTCAACTGCTTGTATAGTGTAAGGTAGTCGTGATTGCTATACCCGTTCAATTTCCTTTTTAGGTACTCTTAATACCTTATTGCAGACACTTTTTTCCTCTGTGGGTGCACACAACACACTTGGATTAGTATAGGTACGAAGACAACACTTGTATGTTTTTATTGAACTTAGAACTGGACGGATGAGGAATGTCGCTATTTCCTCCAATTTTGTATGGATGAAAAAAGAAAAGAGAACAAAACTAAGACAAGATTGAATTTCGTTGCAAAAGTCTATCATACTGAAGTTTCAAGAGAAATTCGGAAAAAATGTTTGGGAAAAGTTTAAGAATAAGTATGATGTTTGTAGAAGACTTTACCAAAGAGTGAAGAAGTTGATTCATAATAGAACTGGTCTCAGTTTTGATACTATGGGAAGATAAGAGATGTATGATGATTGGTGAAATGGGCGAATAAAGGTTGGTACAATTTTAATTATATATCTTGTTTCAGATTTTAATCTCAATTTCTAATAAAATGCTTATACTGTGATGTTTATAGGAATTGCCAGATGCTATGAAGTACAAAAACAAGTTGATTCCCAACATGGTGTGTATGAAGAGGAGTTTGGTGTTATTTGTATCATTGGAGCAGAAGGTTGGGGCGCTCAGCAAGGAGAAACCAGTTTACATTAGGGTGGGTGCAGCAAATGATGAAGAAGTTGAATATTTTGGTAACGATATGGGACAACCACCAATATCAGGAACACATAGTAGAGGCGAAAGCTCAGGGTCAAAAAGAAAGCGTAAGGATATTGACAATGAGACTTGTGCTGCTCGAACTACCATTCTTGCGCAGAAGAATGAGATAATGGAACAGATGATGGAGCGACAACAAGAAGAGGATAACTTTAAAGTATCACGAGTAGTAGATATTTTGATTGGATTGCCTAGAGTAAGAAAGTGGTCACCTTTCTAACGGGCATCACTTAGGTTTCTCTTATCAGATGTAGTAAACCGACAGGGTCTTGTAGCATTTACTATTGCAGAAGACTGGATCCCATATCTAGAGAGTATGATTGAGGTCAATCTTGAGGATTGATAATCTAGTAGCTTTGTTTTTAGATTATGACCATTGACTTTTGTGTTGTTTAATGACTATTTTAGTGTTATTTTGATATTCTAAATGACTTTGTTATGGTATTAGTAAAGCAGTATATGCCTTATATGCCTTAACATTTGAAGCATTGTATAGGATGCCAAAGACACAATATGGTTTACAAGAGACTCATAATGTCTATCTTGAAGGGGGAGTAGCAATGTTTTTGAATTAGTTGGTCAGGAGATTCAATAAAACTAGTAGAAGGCAAGTTCCCAAGGGTAAGCCGATTTTTGAAGAATGATACTCGATATTGGCCATACTTTTGGGACTATATTGGAGCATTTGATGGAACACATATCTTAGTTCGCATTTCGAGTAGAAATGCAGAAGCTTACAGAGGTAGAAAATCAGAGCCTACAATCTATGTTCTTGCTATATGTAACTTTGAGATGAACTTCATATATGCATATGTCGGTGTCCCAGGGAGGATGAACAAGTTCTCAAATCAGCAAACAAACAACCTAAACGACCAATCTCTTGGGATAGGAATGCTAGTCCTAACTGCACCTAAGTTTGGAATCCTAGAACTTCTCAGTTCTAGAGCTCAAGCGAATCATCTCATATGATCGGGATGAAACTAGCATTAAGCTCAATCAGAAAGCTAGATCTACACATCAAACACCAAAACAAGCTAAAAACCCAGAATTAGACCTAGATCAACCCTCTTCCTCATGAGACCCTTAGGGATCTACTCACTCATGGTTATGAACACAAACCCAAAAATTGCAATAAGAGACATAGATAGAAAAAGCATTAAAAACTGAAGAAGAAAATGGGCTTAAATCCTTCAGATACTTAACACATCAAGCTAGATCTAAGTAACAGTAAGAAAAGAGGCAAGGAGAAAAGAGAGAAAAGACTTTGATGTATTAAAACATTTGTTCAAAGATATGTTAAAAGTTGTCTTTTTGATTTTCACTTAAGGGGTACTTATAGATCACCAAAACATAAAAGTCCTAATCTGAGTCAGCATCTGACAATGACAGTTTATAATAATGAAGTTGGTGGGTGTTGCTTGACTGGTACGGGCGAGTCCACACTGGCGAATTCAGCCTGCGAATGCTTCAGTTTTGATGTTTAAGCTTGATTCAATTTAGGATGTACACGCTGGTACAGGCGAGCTGATGTCTTCAAGCATCAGAATTTTGGCCCATCCGCAGGGTTACTGGCGAGTTGGAGCATTCAGAATCAAATTCTGAGCTTCAGAAGTTTGGCCCATCCTCATGGGTACATGTGAGTTGTACTGGTTAAGCCTATGCAACCTTCAGCTTTCCAGGTCTTCAGTTCAGGCACTACGCCTTAGGCTCATCCTTGCAGTCTTTAAGCCAATTTTAACCCATAATGCTCAAAATTTAGCTCTTTTGCGCCTAAGTGTCTTCAAATGCATGATATATGCGAAAATTCTCCTGAGGGACTCGAAAGTGCATAAAATGCTATGAATGAGGATGCAAATCTACCTAAAATATGTACTGCTAAAGTGGTCAAAATATGAACATACCAATGAACATACTACATATGAGCTGACAGGTGATAAAGCTATGAAAAGATTGCAAGACACACTCAAATATGATATTGGAAGAGGATGCCGACTACCTTACTAAAAAATTTCATTTTTATTTCTAAAACTTTTTTTATGTTCACTTGCATCTACATTTTATATTTTTGTTATGATGTCTTATATAACTATTTTTGTTTTTAAAATATATAGTATTACATTCTCGGTTACTTTTAAATTTTAACTTATAATTTATCTTTTTACAAACTTTTAAAAATTATTATACAAATTTTCTCATTTTGATATATAGTTACATATTAATTTTTATTAAAAATTTATAAAACTAAAATTTTTAAAATTTTTTTATAAAATAAGCGACTATAAAAACAACAACATAGCAACTGCAAAAAGAACAACATAGCAACCAGTCACAGCGATTACTAAAAAAATATAGAACTGAAATTTTGATCGATGTCGCTGGTCGTTGTCGTTGTCACCAATGACCGTAAAAGAACAAGCTATAAACATCATTAAACTAATTCAATTACCAGTTGTTAAATTTCAACCCATTGCAATTTCACCACCAGAAGCAAAAAATATTAGATATTAAAAAATTGTTATGATTAAAAAAAAAAAAAAAAAAAAAAAAAAAAAAAAAAAAAAAAAAAAAAAAAAAAAAAAAAAAAAAAAAAAAAAAAAAAAAAAAAAAAAGAGAGAGAGAGATATATACATATATTTTACACAAACAATCCAAGTCTATAAAGTCCATAGTTGTAAAACTTTTTTATTACCATTATCATTATAATAATTATTACTAAATTTAAAGTAATTTAAAGGAAACGAAGGAAAATGAAGGAAAACTAAAAATTATAATCAGTCTTCTCGTGTTTCCTTTAATCCCTAGAATCTTCAATAAACTATTACAAGAAGTAGATGTTTGTTTTCGTATCACAACTTTAAGCTTCACCGAATAAAAATATCAAAGACGTTTTCTTTAACATTCTCCATCACTATGGCAGAAGAATGTAACTTTGTGGAAACAAGTTTACTGACTAATTTAGCATTGGTGCTTCACTAAGATGATGATTTCTCTGTATTAAAAGGTGAAAGATTTTTTTTATGAGTAAAATTTCTATTCATAACACGAAATCGCTTTTATGTCAGTTTGTTGATTTTGTGTTTTGTTATTTACAGACAAAATTTGTAAAGCACATTTGGAATGTTTCCCATTTCATGGAGAAACCGGTCTGTTAGGATGCCTCAGCTGCATACATCACTGCACTTCCACTTGACACCTAGGCGCAAGCTATGTGTTGCTTAGAGACTCTCTGCCCTGCTTTTGTGTATGCCCGGGATTCCTTGAAGTGTAGCCTGCTCCAGTCCCCTTACGAAACTTTCGTTATTGGGTTAGCCATACACTTCAAAAGTCCACAGACCACCTAATTGACACCAACGAGTAAAATCTCCTTGTGCTTCAGGACCCCACAGTAACAACAAAGAATGCGCTAAACTATTAGCAGGAGTAGAAAAACAGTGTCTACTTTCAAGGTTTTCTTCGGTTTAATTTTCTCAAAATCTGCAAAATTCTTTACTTGAATAGAATTGTGTATTTTTGATTTGTAGGTGAGGCGAAAAGCACAATATTAACACCTAAGTGATTCCATCACTTCTAAACTATATATCTTCGTTGATTCCATCGCAAAAACGGCTGTTTCTTCAAAGAAGAGGAAGATTTCTAAGATAGATCTAATTCAATCACCGGTCGTTAAAGTTGAACCTATTGCTAAGATTACTAAGTTACTTCGTCACTTTAAACGTATGAGAGACATTATTACTGCCATATATATATATGATGATGATTTTGGTCTTTTTTAGATGTTGAGAAGGGACTGAATATTGAGGGTGATGATGAGTTGGTGATGGTTGAACCTGCTTTGAAAGTGGTTGACAGTTTAATCGAGAATCATGAAAATGATGAACAACTGAGAGATTTGGAGATTGATAAACCAATGAAGGATTTGGAGAATCCTAAAACTATACATACCGATAAGCTTTTGGATCTGTTTGAATGTAAGTAAATAATCATATCATGTTTTTGTATTAAGTCATGATTTGTTGCATTATGTAGAATACGTGACTTTAAAGAAATTGGTGAATGTAGCAATGCAGAGAAGCCAAGGAAGAAGAAGGCATCAAACAAAACCAAAGCTTAAGCTTTAAGAACTTACTATATTTTTTTTCTTGAACTCTCCTTACTTTATTTTTGGTTTCTGTGAATGATGTTAGTTATGGTTGTTTTGTTTTTTTTTATTCATTATGTCTTGAATCTTTAAAATGCTTCAAAAAGACTCTTTAATTTGGTGTGATTGGAATGTTTTTATCCATGGAATATCTTAACCAAATCCTAATTAAAAACATTCTTTTGTTTTCCTACAAATACAGATTCTAATGATTAAACATGACTAAACCAATCAACTCATGTTTGTCTTATTTCTTTTGTTTAGAACAACTTGTCACTCTGGTTTAAACTTTTCCTTCTTTTACAAATGAGATAAGGCTTAAACAGAATCCATAACCGGAAACTAAGCTAATAAGCTATATAATTTAATCGGCCACTAAGCTAACCTTTTAGGCCAAACTTCTGCACTTTTCATGATTGTAGTATAGTATAAAGGTATACCATCTTAACTAAATCAGCTTATTATTTTTATTTTATTTTTATAGTTTATTGTAACTCTTAGTCCACCTCCAAATCCAACCTTGTGACCTTATATTCCCAAGCAACATATAAATCATATAAAACACTGCGAAGCTCTGCTAACATTACAGTACGAAAGGTTAACTAGAAAGCCCTTACACCAATTTCCTGCAGCGTCTCTGAGAACACGACCAGCCGATGCCAAATCGAGATTCCCGCAGAAAGCTCCATCAATATTCAAATTAAACCAGCCTTTTCCCGGTGGCTTCCAACAAATCTGTTTCTCGATACGTGTTATAAAATTTCCCTACACTTACCTGCATAAATGCTTCACTTACCACTTTACCGAGTATGTCAATGAATCGTACTCAGTCGCGACAGAAGCAATCATAGTGAAAGACATAGCCGCACCTCCATTTCCATGCCAACTTAATTACTATGGAAAACAGAATAGGCCACACAGCTCCCTCAACCTCATAGTCTGCGCCTAGATTTGAAAACAATCATTTGAGCAAGGATGTTGAGAAAAAACTCCCTTGTTTACGTAGTGGAACCACGCCAAGCCAAATACCCTCAACCGACGGGCAATCACGTACAATATGCAGAATACTCTACAGCCGAGTGACATAACGTACATACAGCGGACATACAAAGATGATGTCGATATCGCTCAACATTCGACATAATAGCTTGATGCACTATCACCACATAAAGGTACATGTTCTTTGTGCAACTCGTGCATACCAAATACGTTTAAAGAAGCGTGATATATATTGTTGTGGCGGGCCATCCTTCATCAACATAGTGTAAGCAAACGGACAGAAAAGGTACCATCCGATTTTCCCCTCCATGCAATCATGTCTGGAGCTCTAGTTTCTTCATCAACAACCACAACACACAACTGAAGACTAATATGCTCCAGTAAGTGTAACTCGATCACCAGATTGTAACCATCCAGAACCACATACCCATAAGTCAGCCACAAAAAGATCTAGGGATAGTACATGACTATTATGACTCACATGATCTAGCAAAGCTAAATCATGAGGCCAAACATCGGACCAAAATAGAGTATATCTGCCATTGCCAACTACCCACCAATGACCCGGCAAAATCTACATCCTTCATTCAGGAAACAATACTTCTCCATATTGAAGACCAGCCTCCTTTTCCTTAGCATCCAAGTCTCATCATATAATTCACAAATTATATACTTTCCACGAAGAGCCTGTGACCATAGACTAGATTGCCAGTAACAATCTGCCATTCAAGCTTAGTTATAAGAGCTTTATTCATGGCACGAGGGTTACGAATTTTCAACCCTCCGTTTGACTTCAGAGTACAAACTTTATGCCAAGCGATAAGATGCTGCTTTCTCTGAGTAAGAGAACCACCCCCTGAGAAACGTTTTCGATATACTATCCAAACGATTCAGAGTGGAAGCTAGGAGAGTGGTAGTACTGATTGTATGGAGGGTATGATAGCATTGGTGAGTGTTACCCACCCCCCGAGACTAAGAAATCTGCTCTTCAATCCCATTAATCTAGAGCTTACCTTCTCGATCACATCACGAAATGTATTATTACTAATTTGTTTTTTGGAGTATCAAAATGCCAAGATATTTTCCGAGGTCCCATGTAAAACATATTTTTCCCTCCGAACTGATAGATTGGCTAAGTCATGACTTACATTCTCCGAGAAAAGGATTTGTGACTTCCCAAGACTAATTCTTTAACCTGATGCATTGCAAAAACGCTCTAAAATCCTTTAGATCACCTAAATTCACGATATCGAGGCTTCGACAAATAGTATAAGGTCATCTGGAAAGCACATATGTGACAGATGTTGTATGTCCCGAGATAAACATATCGATTTCCATTCTTTGGAAGCAATCGAAAGCTCTATCAAATGACAAAGCCTCTCCACGCACAAGACAAACAAGTACGAAGACAACATATCACCTTGTTTTAACCCTGTTTGTGGTTTAAACGCATCAGTTTTCTCACCATTCCATAATAGGCTTATAGAAGGTTGTTGTGATTTCTCTTTGATTTTTGCAGATCGAAGAATAGAAAGGAAACAAGACAATGACACAGGATTTACGAGTTCCCAAGATCTAAGTGATCTTGGTACATCTCGGTGAACCTAAAACCGGTCCACAAGAGTTTATCTTATCAAGTGTAGATTACAATTGGATAAGAAAAAAACAGAGCCCTCTCTCAACACTATAATCTCTCAAGTGTTTCCCAAGAAAAATAAGAAAGAAATTACTACCGGTAAGATCACTCACCCCCTCTTCTCTCTTGCTTGCTCTTTTCACTCTTCACTTGGTTCATGCCTCTCTTATGTATTGTCTTCAACGTCACTCTCCTCCTCCTGCACTCTGCTTTTTGACTTGCAGGAAATAACACAGAGTGGACCAGGTCAGAAGAACCACATAAAAAGCCTGATGAAAGGAACTGGGCCGAAGAAGCCTTCTGAAAATGTATATGGGCTGAAGACAATTTGTTTATGGGCCACAGAGAAACGCTCAAAGGCCTCAAGTCCAATATGTGAGGATTTGGAACGTCACTCACATACTCTACCTCGTTCCAATCGTCCTCTCCACTTCCCAACACAACCTTTCCGCTTCTTCCTTCGTCTTCACCATTTCTGAGAAACGAACCGACTTCTCTCTCACGAACAACCCGCCGATGAGAGATGAACTTCACAACTTCACCGTCGATGAAGAGATCTTTCAGATTTCACCACCGAACCAGAAACATCTTTCCGAATAAACCTCCGAAACTCTGAAATCCTTCTGATTAAACCACCGGAAAACACTGAAAACCTTCCGATTAAACCACCAAAATAGTAAAACCCTCCCGATTAAACCACCGAGAAGATGTCTCTTCAGAAAACCGACATGCAACTTCACAAAGACAAAACATGCTCCACTGTCACAACTTCACCGTCGTACAGTCAGACATTCGCGACTTACCCGCCGTGAATCCTAAGGCGATTTCGACTCCGAAATCAGTGCCGAAGCACCTTAAGATAAGTCAATCCATCTTCAAATTTTTTTATAGGAATAGACTTGGTTAAAAGATCAGCCGGGTTTATGCATGTATTGATCTTTGTGACCTTTTTTTTTCCCTCATTTACCAAATCCTTGATGAAGTTGTACTTTGTATGTATGTGTTTCGTCCTTTCATGAAATGCATAGTTTTTTGATAGACAGATAGCACTCTGTGAGTCACAGAATATTTCTGCTTGATCTTGTTTGTAACCCAATTCTGATGCCAAACCTTTTAACCATTGTGCTTCTTTTACAGCCTCAGCCAGAGCCATAAATTCAGCTTCAGTCGTGGATAAGGCAACTACAGGTTGAAGACCTGACCGCCAACTCACTGTATTACCGCCAAACTGAAAAATATACCCGGTAATGGACCTCCTTCTGTCTAAATCTGCTGCATAGTCACTGTCACTGAAACCTTGAACTTGAGCATTTTTTGTCCTTTTGAAAGTTAAGCATATATCTAAAGTGTTTTTGATATATCTTAAAATCCACCTTACTGCTTTCCAATGTTCCAGGTTTGGTGAGCTCATAAAGCGGCTAACAAGACCAACAACATAGGCGATGTCTGGTCGAGTTCCCACCATAACGTACATCATCGATCCAACAGCACTGGCATAAGGTATGTTTCTCATTTCATGCTCTGCCATATCCTTGTTTTCTATCTTAGTACTGATTAGCTTGAAATGAGTTCCCATGGGTGTTTGAACTGGCTTTAAATCTTCCATACCAAACCTTTTAAAAACTTTCTCTAAATAATTACTCTGTGATAGCCTTAGAAACCATTTTCTTTGTCTCGAATGATGTCTATACCCAGAATCCGCTTAGCTGGCCCCAAATCCTTCATTTCAAATTCATGACTTAGAAGTTTTTTCAACTTTGTGATTTCTTGCATATCCTTAGCAGCTAACAGCATGTCGTCAACATAGATTAATAGGTAGACCAAATCATCATCATTCAATTTCTTGAAATATACACATGGATCATGTTCTGATCTTGTGTATTTGAGAGACTTCATGAATGTATCAAATCTTTGATTCCATTGTCTAGGAGATTGCTTTAATCCATATAAAGATTTTTGAAGTAGACACACCTTGTCGCCTTCCTCATATCCCTCAGGTTGTTCCATTAGAATTTTTTCTTCCAATGTGCCGTACAGAAAAGCTGTCTTGACATCTAATTGTTCCAATTCTAAGTCTTTGTCAACCACAATAGATAGAACAAACCTGATTGTCACTTGCTTTACCACTGGTGAGAAAACATCATGATAGTCAATACCTTCTAGTTGAGAAAAACCTTTAGCCACTAGTCTAGCCTTGTGTCTAGGTCCCTCTACCCCTGGTATTCCAGGTTTCAGCTTGAAAATCCACTTACATCCGATTGTTCTCTGTCCCACTGGTCTGTTAATTAGCTTCCATGTCTGATTTTTCTTAAGTGATTCCATTTCCTCATTTGCTGCATCTATCCATTTTGTCTTTTCCTTGCAACTGATTGCTTCTTGATAAGTACATGGCTCCTCACTAATCAGTTGAGCCATGTTTAATGAATAAGCAACTAGATCCGAATCATTGTATCTACTAGGAGCTTTTATGTGTGACCTTCTTTCTCTGTCCCTTGCTAGTTGATATGATCTAAGGTTTTCTGTGTCAGTTTCAACTTCTGTCTCCTCTATAATCTCTTCATTTTCTGTGGAAACTCTACCTTGACCATTTTCATCCGCTGCTTGTTTCTCTTCT
This sequence comes from Lepidium sativum, assembly GCA_023374145.1. NCBI lineage: Eukaryota > Viridiplantae > Streptophyta > Magnoliopsida > Brassicales > Brassicaceae > Lepidium > Lepidium sativum. The sequence continues at coordinate 33,725 of JAKUCM010005913.1, forward strand.
TCATCCACTTATGTATTGTTAGGTAGTAGGAATGAAACTCTTTTATTTGTAACCTTTGTTACAGACTGTTCTGAATCTGTTATCTTCCCAATATCTTTATAAAGAATATCTTCTCGAAAAATAACATCACGACTGACTATGCATTTCCTTTCTTCTCTGCTCCAAATCCGATATCCTTTAACTCCTTGAGGATATCCCATGAGAACTCCAGGCTTAGCTCTAGGTTATAATTTTCCTTGATCCACATGGTAGTAAACTAGGCAACCAAATCTCCTCATATGTGAATACTCTGGACAATGTCCACTCCAAACCTCTTCTGGTATCTGTGAAATTTAGTGGTGCTGATGGTGTCCTGTTTATCACATAGACCACTGTAGAAGCAGCCTCTACCCAGAAAACTTCCCCTAGTCCTGTTTCACATAACCAGCTTCTAACCTTTTCAAGTATTGTTCTATTTAGCCTCTCAGCTACACCATTTTGTTGAGGGGTGTAGGGACAAGTTTTATGTCTGAGAATACCATTTGAACTGCAGTAGTCTTCAAATGTTCTGTTACAATACCCTAAACCATTATCTGTTCTCAAAACTTTGACCCTTTTGTTACTCTGGTTCTCAACTAGTAGTTTCCAATCCACGAACTTTGAAAAAGCTTCATCTTTGGTTTTAAGAAAATAAATCCACACCTTTCTTGAATAATCATCAATGAATGAAATGTAGTATTGACACCTTGCTAGACTAGGTGTGACATAAGGAGAACCCCATAGATCGGAATGAATGTATTCCAACACTTCGGTTGAAGTGTGTTTTCCCGTCTTAAAAGACGCCTTGTGTGCCTTACCAAGAACACATGGTTCACAAGGTCCTAAGTCCTTAATTTCTGCTTTTCCTAGCAAATTTTTCTGAACCAGAATTTTCATTCCCTTTTCTCCTAAATGACCAAGCCTGATGTGCCATAGTGTTACTTCATTCATTTGCTTTTCAGCTGTGTTAGCTTGACTTTTGTCAGGTTCTCCATCCAAGAAATAAAGTGTATCCTTGTAGTCACCTGCCAACACCTCCTGAGTTTCTTTCATTACCTTCAGTCTGAAATCCTTGGACTGAAACCAGCAGCCTTGACTTTCTAACTGACCCAAAGAAATAAGGTTCCTTCTAGCTGTAGGTGAGAACCTGACCTGAGTGAGTATCACAGTTTTGTTCTTGTGATTCTTAAACTGAATTTTCTCAATGGCTGTGATTTCACAATGTGAGTCATTTCCCATGAGAATTCTACCACCATCAATTTCTTCCACATCAAACATCAAATCCCTTCTTTGTGTAACATGATATGAGCAACCCGAGTCTAGAACCCATCCCTCTCTAGTTGAATTTGCAGCTCCAGTTAACATAAGTGGTTCATCGTACTCTACTTTTGCAACTGCAGCCTCAGCATTTGAACTCTTAGAGTAGCTTGTAGTTGAGTGTTTTCGTTTTGGACACTCAGCCTTCAAATGTTCTTGACTCCCGCAAACCCAACATGATAACACTCGTTTTCCCTTAGCACGAGACTTACTTCTGCTCGATCCTTTTCCTTTTGACACTTCCTTCTTCTCAGTTCGACCTCTTTGATGTACATATAGACCTTCACTTACACCCTTCTGTTTTAGTAGACCTTTACTCTTCAATTCCAGCTCTATAGAGTAAGCGGACTGAATGATTTCTTTTACTGTTATAGTATGTCTACCACTGCTGTACTTGAGTGTATGAACTAGGTTTTCAAATTGCTTAGGTAAGCTGTTCATCAATATGGCTGCTTGATCCTCATCACTCATCACCACGTTGACACTTGATAGATCCGAGATAAGTTTGTTGAAGGTGTCAAGATTCTTGTCTAGTGTCTTGTTTTCATCCATTCTAAAGCTATATAATGTTTGCTTGAGATGAAATCTATGAGGCAGAGTCTTCACTTGATATTCTTCTTCTAAGGCATTCCACATAGAGTAAGCTGTAGGTTCACTTATCACTTTCCTCAGTACCATATCGGTCAGACTCATGCTTATGAGATTTCTTGCCCTTCGATCTTTATCTCTCCACTTAGGATCTATAGTGGTTGTGGTTTCTGCTGAAGTGGCTGTGAAAGTACCTGCATCACCTGAGCTTGTTTCTAGAGAAGGTTGTATATCTCCGACCTTTTCCAATATTGAGTCCAACCCAAGAATTTCCAGTGTTGCTAGAATCCTGTGTTTCCATATGGTAAAGTCTCCTTCTCCATCAAACTTCTCAACCTCAAACCTTCCTTGCGTTGGTTCCATGCTTAACTTAGACCCTCTAGAGTGGCTTTATAGGTGATAAAGATGTTACCCTCCTCGGCTAAAAAATAGAATCTGTTATTATGAACTTGTACCTTGTAGCCGTTACTAACCCCTTTAGTCACCTTCAAGCTCTGATACCAATTGTTGTGATTTCTCTTTGATTTTTGCAGATCGAAGAATAGAAAGGAAACAAGACAATGACACATGATTTACGAGTTCCCAAGATCTAAGTGATCTTGGTACATCTCGGTGAACCTAAAACCGGTCCACAAGAGTTTATCTTATCAAGTGTAGATTACAATTGGATAAGAAAAAAACAGAGCCCTCTCTCAACACTATAATCTCTCAAGTGTTTCCCAAGAAAAATAAGAAAGAAATTACTACCGGTAAGATCACTCACCCCCTCTTCTCTCTTGCTTGCTCTCTTCACTCTTCACTTGGTTCATGCCTCTCTTATGTATTGTCTTCAACGTCACTCTGCTCATTTTGCACTCTGCTTTTTGACTTGCAGGAAATAACACAGAGTGGACCAGGTCAGAAGAACCACATAAAAAGCCTAATGAAAGGAATTGGGCCGAAGAAGCCTTCTGAAAATGTATATGGGCTGAAGACAATTTGTTTATGGGCCACAGAGAAACGCTTGAAGGCCTCGAGTCCAATATGTGAGGACTTGGAACGTCACTCACAAAGGTTTTGAAACACACTTAAGAATCCAATAAATCCAAGTTGCTGGGAACATGGCAGCCTTTAGCGAGTCTTCTAAGATATCACACCGAACTCTGTCAGTAGCTTTCTCTAGGTCCAATTTGAGAAGCATAGAACCACATTGTTCTTTTATATGTTTCATAAAATGAAAAATTTCCTGAACTACCACCACATTATTAACACTTAACCTTTCCGGGATAAAGCTCGTTTGGGCAGGACGAATAAGCCTTATTAATTGTCTTGAATAAGAAATTAAAAAGGCTTACCCGCTGAAATTGCTTAATAGTTTCCGGTTTAAGAACCTTGGCTATTAACACAATGAGAGCATAATTTGTCCATTTTGGAAGTTCACTACTAGAGAAGAAGCCTAAGATAAACCTAACAATCAGGTCGCCTACAATATCCCAACAATCATGATAGAATACCGTTTGGAAGCCATCGGGACTTGGGGCCTTAAACTTTCCCATACTTCTAATAGCCCGCTAACCATCGTCTGCTACAAACGCCTTGTTCAACCATCCAAGCATCGAGTCACTCAAACGATCAAAGCCTTCACTTGGTAACTTCTCGAGGATAGATGGAACATCATTAAGTGAGTATAAATGTTTATAGTAAGCTACCAGCAGTCTCTCCAACTCTTTTAGATCTGAAACCCACATATTATCATCATTCTTCAGCATTTCAACTTTGTTCCTACTCCGCCTAACAATTGTTGACATGCAAAAGAATTTTGTGATCGTATTGCCTTGAACAATCCATTTCTTGTGGGATTTTTGGAACCATAAGGTTTCCTCTTGCTCAACGAGTTTCTCAAAGCTTTTTAAGGGTGTCTTCCTGAAATAACTCGTCGGACTGAAAACTCTCCAACCTGGTTTGGATTGCCTGAATATGAGGCATCAACGTCTCATAACGATGTTGTATATGTCCAAGCACCTCACAGTTCCATTTTTGTAAGCTATGGGAGAGACAATTTAATGCAGTATGAGTATTCAAATTACCATTCCATGATGACCTACGCATATTTGTAAACCCTTCATGCTTTAGCCAAGCAACTTCAAAATGGAAAGGTCGTCGTCTTGTGTCACACTGTAGCGCATGACACAATTGAAGATACAAAGGGGGGGGGGGGGGGGTGATCAAAAGACATGGGGGAAGGTGTTGAACCACAACTTCTTGCCATCTAAAGCGAGTTTGAGGGAAACACAAGACCCTATCCAATCTCCTAGCCACAAAATTATGCTCCACATATCCTCATTTCGAGGTGAACGATGTGCATTGAAAACAAATATCCACAATGCCCGAATCATTGATACAATCTCCAAACTCCAGAGAATCTTAAAACAAAGTTCACTTCCTCCTATTCTTTCATCTAGTCGCACAATAGAGTTAAAATCATCTCCTATACCCAGATCCTTGATCCCTTGAATAACTGATTTTAACTCGTCCAATAAAATACTCAGACGACAAATTGATGGCGCAACATACACCAAAATAAGGTGGAAAGACTTCTCCCGTAAAAATAGTTATCACGTCAAAGTAACCATATATCACCACTTTGGCCTACCACATAAACCCAAAAAGAATTCTCAAAGCCATGGCCTGGACAAATAACTCGTGCTCTATCTCCCCCAGTATGAGTCTCAAAAAGTGCAAGAATATCTATGTGATTTTTCTTAATAATATATCGAATGGATCTTCAAAAATTGGGTTTACTAGCCCCTTGGCAATTCCAAAACAACCAATTCATCATAAGAACAAAATAGTTCGAGAAAATAAATATTAGGGCAAAGTTGTTATGTAGACATCTCAGTAGAGATGTCATCAAAGTGATCGATGAGTTTGAACTTGAGATGTCATCAAAGTTAGAAATGAGTGATCTTGGAAAAATTAACATACGATCTTGGGATAGAAGTATGTCAACACCTCAGAGGAGTAACATTGAACCAAAAATGTTATGCTCAAAAGATACTACAAGAATCAGGTATGAGCGATTGCCACTTGGTGCACATACCAATGGACTCTGGTCCCAAGTTGTCAAAATCGGGAAGAGGGGAAAGAGATTGGTCCTACAAATTATAGAAAAAATGTGGGATGTCTACGATGTTTGTTGCAAACTCGTCTGGATTTGGCATATAGTGTGGGAGTTTTGAGTCGTTATATACAAAGTTCAAGAGAATCTCATGGAGCTGCCATGTTTGCGGTATTGAAAGGGAACATCACGAGATCATCAATGAAGCTACCAAGACTCATTGGTTTTAGTGATAGTAGCTATAATGTTGATCCTGATGATGGAAGGAGTACTACCGGACACATCTTCTACTTCGGAGATAGTCTGATCACTTGGTGATCTAAAAAGCAAGATACCATGGCTTTGTCGTCGTGTGAAGCCAAGTTTATGGGAGGTACAGAAGTGGCTAGACAAGCGATTTGGCTTCAAGAGTTACATAGTGAAGTAACATGTTTGACTATTGAGAAGACATCAATATACATTGACAAGAAATTGGCTATTGCACTTACTAAAAACTCAATTTTCCATGGAAGAAACAAACATATTCATATAAGATATCACTTCATAAGAGAATGTTGTTGAGAATGGTCAAATAGAAGTTGAACATGCTCCCAGGAACAAACGAAGGATGAACATTCTAACTAAGGCTCTTGGAAGGATCAAGTTCAAGGACATGAAAGACTACATTGGTACTAAAGACATAGAAGAGATCGATGTTAAGCTTACATGGGAGAATGTAGTTTAAGTTTAACATCAATTACTTGCTAAGGAAGTTTAGTAAATAGATTAGATAAGTTTGAGATATGTTAGGAGTTTTCTAAAATATAAATTTTCTTTTTTGTAATAGGAAATTATCAAATTTATACGAAGAGATGTCGAGGTGTGGCATAACTTATAATATTCAACTTGGAAACTTAGGTTGTGAAAGAGTTTCCAAAACTAAAAAATAAGAGTTTTTTTTTATAATGCTTGAGTTAATTGATTTATTTCTTAGGATTCTACGGAGAATAATACAAACAAGAGAAACCGAAATGATCAAAGTCACACAAAAACAAACAGCAGAAAATTGAATTTACTTGGATTTTAATCTCACGACAAAGAGCATCTCACGAAAATGTTTTTGTCTCCTCGTGTTCTCTTATCATTAAATCTCAAACTCGATGAAAATTGAAGCGAAATTGAACAATTAGTATTACGTTTGATATTGAAATTTTTATTAATTGTTGTTACTTATATTTGCAGGGGTGAGACTAATGTAGCCATGGTTGGTCGGAAGGTAACATGTAGTATTTCTTTTTTAAGCTTTGAAAAGTTAAACAATTATTAGGGAATTCATTTACGTTGCAATTTAGTATTTTTTTTGAATACTAGTTATTAGTTATTATTGTTTTGATTATTTTAATTTAAATTTAAAATGTGCACCCACAACTTATGTTCAAATTGATTAAAATTTAAAAACTGAATAAGATAAAATTATCGAATATTTAATATTATTAGAAAAAAACAATTTAAAGTTTAGTAATTGTCTATGAAAACCAAACCGACCGAATATATATTTTGTACCATTGAGATACTTTTCCAAATTTCAAATTTTTTGAACTCGAACCGTAACGAACCAAATCCAAACCATATAATCGTTATTGGTTATAATTAATGAGTAAAGTTGAAAAATAAAAAAGCTTCATTTTATTGGTCAATGGTAATGGTGTATTTGATAATTTACCATTTTTCCGTTTTTGCTTGAAATTTGTTAATAATTATAGTTATTTGATTATTTTTTAATAAGTTGACATTTTTAATATTATTAGTTATTTATTTATTCATAGTTCTTTTTGGATAAACTATAAAATTTAATATATCAAAGAGCTATTTAGTAACAAAACTAGCATTAATTGGAGAGTTTCGAGAGACAAGAACTAGAAAACTGGCAACTACATGATTGTTTAATCAAACGTGAACTACAAAGATAGCATCTTCGAAAATGGATGTTACTATCAACTACATTATACACTTATGTCCCGTTCCTTGAGTAATTCGTATGATGTGATTGAGGGTAAGTGATGTTCGAGAAGATCCCTATTTCATCCACGCAAATTTTGACCATATCTTATAATGTCTTACAATTTAAAGTCATTATCTTAGAATAAGTTTACTTTTAATATGCCAGATACTTGATATTAACAAAAAAGAGTTTAAGCTAAGAAACAAGTGGTGTAATTGGTTTGTCCTGAGTTAGCTAGCCATCATGTTGTGAGTTTGAATTCCACCTATTTCTAATAAGAGAATTTAGGCTATGAATCGGATTTTTGTCGATCCAATTATTTACTTATTAACAAAAAAAAAAGGAGTTGAAATATATACTATCATCCTTAGAGCAAGATTATTGACAATTTTTAATTAGAGTTTCTTAGCAATATTTTATTATTATATTAGAGAAAAAGTTGGTTAAGAAATGTATTTTAAGTTTGAATTTTTAAGAGGGATTATTGGTAGTTTCTTAAATGAGTTTCCTAAAAATAAATTTTATTTTTTGATTTAAAAATAAAAATAATTTTAGATAAGATAATTATTAATGCAAATTAAAATTTGTAAAACATATTCTTAGCTACAATAAATAATATAAAGCACAACAATTTAGTTTAAATTGGTGGAAAATTTAGTCCATATATGCTCGACCAAATCGTTTTTCAATTGTTCATGGATAGTTCGATCACGAATCCAAGTTCTACTGGCCATCATATTGACGAGATTCGAAGGCATATTAGTAGAATAGGTGAAATCGACCGTCATACGTCCAGAATATTCCGCCTCTATGAATTCGTTGACGTCTACCAGAGTATACATATGTCGTTCGTTTTCTACTATCATATTTTGGAGTATAATACATGCTCGCATGATTTTTCCGATTTTTGCCTTCTCCCAATAAAGAGCTGGATTTTTAACAATGGCAAACCGAGCTTGTAAAACTCCAAAAGCACGCTCGACATCTTTACGACAAGCTTCTTGATGGGTGGCAAATAGAGATTGTTTTTGACTTTGTGGAAGTGAAATAGATTGGATAAATGAAGCCCACTTCGGATAAATTCCGTCAGTGAGATAGTAACCCAAACGATATTCGTTCCCGTTGACTACATACCTCACTTTCAGTGCTCGTCCTTGTAATATGTCATCAAAAACTGGAGAGCGATCAAGAATATTGATATCATTTAAAGTTCCCGGAGGACCAAAAAAAGCGTGCCATATCCAAAGATCTTGAGAAGCAACTGCCTCTAAAACTATGGTTGGTTTACCGGAACCACGAGAATATTGTCTTTCCAAGCGGTGGGGCAATTCTTCTACTCCCAATGCATACAATCGATGCTTCCCATCATGCCGGGAAATCCTCTAATCTCTCCAATAACGAGTAGCCTTTGAAGATCTTCAGTGGTGGGTTTTCTGAGGTACTCATCTCCAAAGCAAGAAATGATTCCGTCAACAAAATGTTCCATGCACTTCAAGGAAGTGGTTTCACCAATCCGAAGATATTCGTTAAATGCATCAGCCGCACACCCATATGCGAGGATACAAATTGCTGCAGTACATTTTTGTAGTCCAGAGAAACCGTACCTTCCTGTTGCATCTCGTCGTTGTTGAAAGAAAGGAATTTCAGTTGATAGCCGATCAACAATACGAATGAATAATGGCTTATTCATTCGAAAGCGACGTCGGAACATATTATGCGGGAAAGTTGCATTTTCAGCAAAATAGTCGTTCCATAACTTGATGTGTCCTTCTTCACGGTGTCTTTCAATATGGATTCTTTTTTTTTTCTCGGTTTTGGAGCTGCTACAGGATCATCGTAAGAGTACAATGACGTATCCAATTCTTCATAGAAAATATCATTGAATTCCTCATTCAACGCTTCTGCTAACTCATCACGGGAAGACGAAGTCATAAGAAGTTAGAAGAGAAGATTTTTGGTTTTTGTTTGTGACAATTTGTAAGAAGAGAAGATTTTTGGTAAGAAGTTAGAAGAGGAGATATGATATTTAGAATGAATAACTAGTGTGATTATATTTATAGAAGAGAAGGTAGTTTTTTGGTAAGAAGTGAGAGGAAGAAAGTTATATATCGCATGAATAATGTGTAAAGAGATTTATAGAAGAAGTGTGATGATATTTGTTTACAAACACATCATTTCACCATAAACCAACAAAACATTGACAAACATGATTGATTAGACAAACATTGACAAATACATAAGTGCAGACCCGTGACAAACATTGACAAACACATAAGTGCAGACCCTTGACAATTCTTTGTCCTATAAAACAAATAGACATGTGAGACTTCTTTACTGTTTTCTAGTTTACGCAGAGTCCTTCATACAAATCTCGAACCTGAAAGAAAGAAACAAACGTGAATGTAAGATGGAACCTGAAAGAAACAAACAAACATTGAGTCCAAAATGTAGAAAATACTATTGCTTTATATCACAATACTTTCACAAAACTATGATACACAAAAAACAGAAACAGAGAAACTAAAAGCAAACCGAAATTAGCTTCAGCTTAAGCAAACAGAGAAACAAAAACAGAGAAACTAAAAGCACACTTCACAGATTCAAACATATGAGATTTAAAGCAAAATCTCTTTGATTAGCTTCAGCTTAAGCTCTTCTTCCATTTCCGATAAAGGCTCTGTTTTACCTAGAATACACTCAAGCCGTTTCTTGTTTGTTAGTTTATCAATCAAAGCATGTTCTTGTTGCTTCAAGGCAAAGTCCTTTTGCCTTACATCCCATAAGCTCTGAATCCTTTCCAATGATTTATTACCATCTTCAGCAGTCCTCTTTCCTTTATTCTTCGCAGCCTTTACACCTTGTGGACGAGATTCATAAGCCTGAGACTCTACTTCATCTAGGGAAGCTTCAGAGGAATAAACATTGGCAGATCCACTCTTTCTTCTTTTATTCTTCTCTGTTTCCTTTGTAGTATGCAGAGCACACCACTTCTGATCATGTCTTAATGTTCTCCAAGCGTGCTCCATGGTGAACTTCTTCTTGTAGTCATTCTCAAAAATCTGATGTGCCATCTTGATGAGATCATCATCATTCATTCCACTTGCCATTTGAGTTGTTGCAGCTTGGTGAGAACCCGCAAACTTACATGTCATCTCATTTATCTTGTTCCATCTCATTTTGCACTGCCCTGACAGTCTCGGTTTCATTGGATCAGCATTCGGACTTGCAGCGAAATACTGAGCAATTCGCAGCCAGAAAGCTTCTCCTCTTTGTTCATTCCCTACAATGACATCTTTGCTTGTGTTTAACCAAGCCGATATCAAGATAAGGTCTTCACCGACTGTCCAAGAAATTCTCTTGATTGTTGTACGTGTATTACCTTCAGATTCACCAAGTACAGAACTTGGTGATGGTGTCTCACACCAACTTGGCTGAAGGAATGGGGATTTTTGTTGACTACTTAAAAGATTCATGAACCTAGCCGAGTTAGAATAAGGATTCATTTAGGTTAAGAGTTCTGTTTAGAGTTGTTTTTAAGGAGTTTAGGTTGAGAGTTCTTTTTAGAGTTGTTTTTTAGGAGTTTAGGTTGAGAGTTTTTTTTATAAGCACAAAGTTTACGTTGAGTTAATACAAAAAGCAATTGTGGTTAGCATTTAATGACAAATTTAGATATCATTTAACAGACACACAAATGCAGATATGGTTCTTATCATGCATTCATCACACACATAATTTAAACTCATAACAATGAACCTAGACACAACATTTAAACTCATAATAACTATCAACTTAAACTCATCATTTATAGTCTGAACCGAATCAGAACAAGTTGCATTTATATCAATTCATTATGTTTAAACCAGAACCACATTAACACAGACCCATTAACATAGACCCATATTAACACAAAACGACATTAACACAGAACCACATTAACACAGTAAGACAGAACCATATCAACTACTTTTTTAAAAACCAGAACCATATCAAGTACTTTTTTAAAAACTAGAACCATATCAACTACTTTTTTAAAAACCAGAACCATATCAACTACATTATGTTTAAACCAGAACCATATCAACTAATCATGTTTAAAACAGAACCATTTCGTTAAGAAGTCAAAGACAGAGGCTAACTTGTTGTACTAAACTCTCCATATTTGATTCAAAATCCTTTCTTTGATGTTATCCATTGCCCATTGGTCACCTCACCTCACAAATTAAAACAGAGAAGAAATTAAATTCATAACTATCAAATATTTGATCCAAACTAACCAAAACATAACCACAGTAAAACAGAACCATATCAACAGAGAACCACATTAACACAGAACCACATTAACCTCATTAAGACATAACCATATGTACTCACTTTTTAAAAACCAGAACCATATCAACTAATCATGTTTAAAAACCAGAATCATATCAACTCATCAACATTAAACTAGAACCATATCATGAACAAGTCAAAGACAGAAGCTAACATGTTCTAATAAACTATCCATACTTGCTGCAACCTCTTCTCATTGATGTAATCCATTCCTCTTTGGTCACCGCACCTCACAAAATAAAACAGAGAAGAGATTAAACTCATAACTCACAAACATAACACTTACAACATTTAAACCTTTTAACAGAAGATTATGATGGTTATGCAAACATATTACTCAACTCATCATCGTAAAACCAGAGCCATATCAACTCATCATCGTAAAACCAGAGCCATATCAACTCATCATCGTTAAACCAGAACCATATCAACTCATCAACATTAAACCAGAACCATTTCATTACCAAATCAAAGACAAAGCTAACTCTAATTTATCAAATTAACTTAACCCTAATTTCTAGATCCAAAAATCATGGCAAACAATCAGTAATAGACACCTAAATGCTTCTAATTACTATAATAAGCAAGTAAACAACGAGTCAACATTTTTTCCCAAATCACCGAAACCCTAATTTTTCAAATTTCAGAAACCCTAATTCCTAATTTCAATATCAAATCGATTCAAGCAAACAAATACTAATACTAACCTCACAAGTACTTGATTCTCCGTCCAATGACTCCGATTTCGATTCCACATAACCGTACCTTCAATCGCGAAGTCGAATCGATTCATTGACGCCTGTGACCAGAGCGCGACGGAGCAAGCGGCATGCGACGGAGCAAACACAGTACCTTTCTCCGGTCACACCGGGCGAACAACCTCTCGGCGATGTCGCCGATCTCTGCGATTTTTTGAAAGAGACGAGAGAGAGAGAGCCGCGATTGAGAGAGACGAGAGAGAATGACGTTTCAAATGCCACGTCACGGTTTTTTAGGCGAGAAATCGTTTCTTAATTAAGAAACGTTTCTCCTTTTTTCTTTTAAATTTTTTTTTTTTCATTTTTGGACTTTAGAAATCGGTTAAAACCCACCGATAAGCCTGGTTTTACAAGTTAAGTTTCATAAAATTTGTTGTAGTGTAACTTTTCACATCAAAGTTTGATACTACTATTTGTTACTAAATTGAGGCATAAAAATGTTAATTAAAAAAAAGTCGGATGATTAAATACTGTTTTTCTCAATGCGAATTTCACGTTTCTTCTTTCTCAATTTGCAAGGGGATATTAGGGTTTTTATTGAAACAATGGTATTAGGCCTCAAAACCTTGTTTCACCTTTAAAAAAGCTTCATCTTTGTTAGTTTCAAAGTTTTCTTACAAGGGAATGGTGAAAATTGAAGAGAATTCTCAGAGCTTTAAAGAAGATAAATTTAAGCGTGCTCGTGTAATTTCTTCAAATTTTGACTCAATCGTCTTAAATAGACAGAAATTCAAGACTCCATTCAGTGATAAGTCTGTTAACTTTATGGCTTTATTTTTATATCTTGTTAGGCGACATGGATCCATGGTTGCTTCTTTT
>JAKUCM010005914.1:0-24121 GCA_023374145.1 Lepidium sativum
AAAGAGAGAGAATCCAACAGCTCTGTCCCAAGTTTTTATTTTTTGAATTTGTTTAATTGTGGTAATTCATCACACCTAACCCATTTGTATTATCTAGTTTATGTTCATTAAACAATATATAGATTAGCAATATATATGATAGTATATACCTTCGAACTCCTCATTTGATTCGCATCTTTTTATCTCGTAGCAAAGGAATCTTAAGAAAAATTTATCAACTTAATTACTTCACTATAAGAAAATAACCAGTTGGAATATAGTTCACAAAAAAATCTATAAAGAATCCTTTGACATTCATATCAGAAAAAATCATTTATAATTCAAAATTCGAGGAATAATCTCTACAACGGTTTGAAATTTTCAAATTACAAAAGAAAAAATAGTCATTATTTTTAAAATATGGGACGAAAACTAGCCACTCAACTTGCTCTGTATTCGTAGTCGTGCCTCCCTTACACTAAGAAGGACAATTCACTTTAGGCCTCCAAAATTTTATCAAATTTGAAGGCCACATTTTTTTAACATAATTGAAGCCCACATTTTCTTTACAAAGCTACTGTTATTTTTCCTTTTTAACAACTATAAGCGATATGAAATAGTTGAAATGTTATGTCACTATAATTCTTATTAAAAATTCGTATAACGATTTTAGTAATGTTTTTAATCCTATTTTGTTAAAACTATAGATTGTTTATACTGATAAATAAAAATATATATATATATATATGAAACTAATAAAACAATGTGTTTTTTTTTATAATTCGCATTAAGCTTCCATAGGCAAGGCACCATTTACAACTTCTAAAATTTGTCGGAAAACTAAGTATGTCATCGCCTAGAATAGCCTCGAATTAGAAGGTATATTGCCCATAATATTGTCTCAAACTCTATACGAAGAGAAGACAAATTTCTACGGAAAGAAAATCTTGAATTTATAATGAGAAAAGGAATCTACTTAACTAATCTTGCATCGTAACATATTTAAATAACATATGTAAAAATATTCGACGCTTGCATTCATGAATTATGTTTGCTTGGACAAAAACACTAATTGCCCTTTCCTCTCTATTTCTATAAACTTAATATTATAAAGGTGGTTGACATAATATATATATATATATATATATTATAAAGGTGGAATATTCCAACGTTTTGTCTAGCTTATGGTTATTTATTACTAGTATGTATGTGAACTAAAGTTTTTAAAAGAAATGGCTATTTCGTGTTGACAAAAAATTAGCTTAGTAGTTAAATATTTGGTAGATTAAAAAACGAATTATGAGCCGGCCAAACCATTGAACAGTCGTTATCTTGTCTATTTCATTTGATTGGTTGCACCTTCTTTGTCATTAAATATTAATATTTGTTACATTTTCCTTCATATATCGACACGTGCATTTAGTTAGTCTTAATCCCATATCAATTTTATATGATAGTATATCATTATAGCATAAAAATATGCTAATTATCCAGTACATGCCATAACCGACGTTTTCATGTTTCTATTGGTCAGTTTAAACTTTAAACTGTAGCTACAAATAATAAATATTAATGATTTGACATAGAGAAAACAAAATTAAATATCTAACTTGTTCAAATTTTCTCTCAATTTTAACCTTTTTCATGAATGAATTATTCCAATTAATCATCACTTGAATTATAGAAAAACAAATTAAAGCAAAATCCACTTTTTTTTTTTATTTGTTGGTGTTTCGTTTACGACCAAAGAGATCAACTTTACGCTCTGTTTATTTTCTCAAAGTAATAATTTTTCTCGAGAAATTTCTATAAGAAAAAAGAAAGTCGTTTCTTTTCTTTCTTCTGTTTACTCAAAACTCCAAACAGTGAATCAAAAAGCCATTGGTTCTCCTCTTCACTCTCCTCTCCTCTCTTTATCGTTTACAATCTGCTAAAACGTAAAAACCAGAGGAGAAGGAGAAGCTATGTCGTCGATGATGAACAGAGAAGTCGATAACACAAACTGGATTTTCCAAGCAGCCACGTGGACGGTGGAGGAGAACAAACGATTCGAGAAAGCTTTAGCCTTTCACGACGACAAAGACAATCCAGAGACTTGGTTCAGAATCGCAGCTTCAATTCCCGGCAAAACTGTAGCTGACGTCATTAAACGATACAAAGAGTTAGAAGATGACGTCAGTGATATTGAAGCTGGACTTATCCCCATTCCAGGCTATAGCAGCGATAATGGTTCCTCTGGCATCAACAATGATTACTTCTTTGGGTTAGAGAGCTCTACTTATGATTATGATTCTGATTATGTTGTTAGAGGAAAGAGGAATTCTCCGGCGACGAGTGATTGCTTTAGCTCTCTGATGCCGGAAAAAGAGAGGAAGAAAGGAGTTCCTTGGACTGAGGACGAACACCGGTAATGATTATTTTTTTTAATCTTTTTATATTAATTCATTACAGATTTATCCTCAAAAATCTAAATTACTATAAATTTTAAGTTTAGCAAGTGAAAGTAATTAATGCTTTAGAAACTTACTAAATTTATATGAATTGTTTCTATTTAAACCTAACAATTTTTATTATAATTTTTCTAGCTAAACCTCGTGGTAATTTCCTACTTTTATAATTAGTTACTTAAAATTTTTTTCGCTCGGATCCCTTATTTTTTTATGAAATTATTATATTATAATATTCTGTTAATAACATTTAGGACAATTGCAATTTGGTCAAATAGTTGATTGTAGTTCTACTTGTTTTCCACCATAATTCCATTATAAGAAATCACATAATTTCCACCTAATAATGTTTTGAAATAGACTTAAACTATGTATCGCATATTACCAATATTTTTGTTGATAAAATATATATATATATATGTATATATATCGGATGATATGTACTAGCTACAAACCATCCATCACTAATCTGGTTAGATATTTTAAAATTTGCTTAAAAATATGTATTTTAAGTGAAATAATTATAATTTTTCGGTTCATCAGACGATTTCTAATGGGATTGAAGAAATATGGAAAAGGAGACTGGAGAAACATAGCCAAAAACTTTGTAACGACAAGAACACCGACACAAGTCGCTTCTCACGCTCAAAAGTATTTCATTCGACAGCTCAGTGATTGTAAAGACAAAAGACGATCTAGCATTCACGATATCACCACCGTCAATATCCCTGACGCAGACGCATCCGCAACCGCTATAACCGCAGCCGCAACTCCTACTACTCCAACCAATTCTTTTGACGTTTTTCTCCCACCAAATCCTCGTCACAGTTTCGCGTTTGCGCCTGCGTCTAGTTATTATAATGCCTTTCCACAGTGGAGTTAAATCACTTAGAAATTCTAGAGTTTGTCTCATAAGTTATGTATTATATGCACATATAAAATTTCAGGATTGTTGTATAATATTAATTTGTAAGTTTGTGTGATTGTGCCGTTCTTATATATTAGGTTTAGTTGGTTTGTACTTTTCAGTTTCACAAATTCCGACTTCTTGAAGTTGCTAATTTCGAATGGAGACTTTTCATTATTCTCCTCTGAAGTGAAAAGCTTATGTGAATTTTCCCCAAAAATAAATTGAATTTGTGTATTTTGAATCTTTGGTGCTAAACTTAAACAATTCGTCTATCATCACCTTATAAATTTATAATATATTTACCAATATGCTATTTGCTTACCTAGGAACAATTGGTTGTCCATGTTATATTGTTAACTAATCATATATTATAAAAGTAGATGAACCCCTATGCTTTGTATGTGACAAAATTATATTTTTTGAATATATATTTAAATTATTAGCAAATCGAATAATAGATTATATTTTATATATATTTAAGTTACCCAATAATTATATATATATATATTCATTATTATGTATATGTGTTTGTCTATTTATATATATGTCCAAGACTCCTCAATCTTTTCATTTATGATTTTTAGTACACTCATAACTATTAAAAATAATTATGATATTTAAAATCAGTTAGTAAAAATTAGAAAAAATAATATATGAACACTTTATAAATTAATTACAATTGTGAAAAACACATATATAGACACTTCTACTTCTATCTTACAAAATTGTAAAACAATGATGTTTTGGAGAGCAAATCTATTCTTGGGTTTCTTTTCAACCATCTCCGCATATTTTCCTCACAAAATATAAATAATCCAAAATTCTCTATATAAATAAAATAATTTTTTAAAATTAAATATTTTATAAATAATAGAACGTTTAAAGATAATAATATAACCAAAACCTAGGGCTAATGTTTATTGGCTTAGTTGATTTTTCATTCACTCAGTAACTTCAATATTGTTAACATAAACCAACTATACGATGATATCTATAAAACAAATAAATAAACAATGAAATTATTAATAATTATAATGATAAATTGAAATATAATTTTTTTTCGTCAAAAAATCATATTATTAAATGGAAAAGAGACAAGAGTGTTCATGGACCAAACATAGACTCACAAATAAAGAGCCTCTGAAAAAACATAGCCAAAAAGAAAAAATCCCTATAACAGGAGAAGGCTTAACGAAGTTTTTTATCGATGGTTGATTGGAGCTAATGAAGAATGCCATCTTCCAATCACTATAACACTTGATGCTGGTTGCTTTGCTGCCAAGTTAGAGGACGAAAGAGCTAAAGAAATTCCACACTTATCAAACCTTGAAAGTAGCTGCAAGATGGAGAAATAGAACATCCTATAACGTATCCATGAGGATCTTTAATCCCTTCATACACCACCAGTTGTTATGTAGAAACCTCGACATTATAAAATATTTATAAACAAAAAATACTATTTACCTATAAGATATATATTTTCAAGATGTTGATCAAGTAATTCACGGTGATTTACAAATTTTACACCGAGTCTGAGGGATTATCAGTTAACTTAACTAAGATTGTATATATAAATGAGATTTTTACTTATGAGTAGAACTACAGTAAAATTCGTATACATGACAAATATGTAGGTTCGTAATGGTCGTAGTACTTACCTGCTCAAGAAAATTCAAGAATTTAGAAACCGGTTCTTTCTTCACATTAGAGTGAACTTTACCATCTTACAAAAATATAAATTAATTTGAAAATATTCATGATCATATAAAAATAAGCAAATAGATAAATTATAAGTTATTTGCCTTAGAATCACAAAGAACCATATCATGGTTTGGTTAAATTATTTAAAATATATTTTCGAGACCTTGAAAATCTTAATTTTAGTTCTCTAGTTTTGCTGACATAAAAAATTTCAGAGAAATACATAATTAAGGATAAAATGACTGAGACTAAAAAATACTGAAAATTATATATTATGTAGATAATATAATCAATTATACAATTTTATCAAAAAATAATTATTTATTATTATTATAAAGAGATAAAAAAGTTTAAATTATATTTTTTTTGATAATAATTTTGTCCCGTCAAAATAAACTATATATTCTATTGAGTGGTCGGCGAAGTCATGGCAAAAATGCCAAGTAATAAAGTTATACTCACAGATACTTTGCAAGTTTATTCTAATTTGAACAATAAAAAATCTGTATTGGATGCTGATTCGAACTAATCCTAAGTTGTCGGGAAGAAAAACAACTTATACCAAGCGTTGATATTACACCGCAAAAATCCATGTATGATAGAGTCAATAAATTTAACTAGTGATAGAGTTAAAGAGTGTTTAGTAGAGTTACTGACCTTTTTAGAAGAGTTAATTTTGAAAATCTAGCATATGTCCGTAGTAGAGAGTTTAAATTACGAATTTACCCCTCAGTTACGAATTTACGAATTCCTTTGCTTCTTTCAAGGTCCTTCATTTGTAGTGTTTATTGGCTTTTTCTGTTTGGATCTATGGATCAAATCATTTTGGTTTGTGGGATTTGGAGGTTTAAAGAAAGTCGATGGATTTTTTCGGTGGAACCAGTCATATGGGTGTTGGATCATAGGCATTAGTGAAGATTTAAGGCTCGAAGAATTTCTAGAGATGATTTATGCCGATTTTGGTTTGGATCAACAATGTCATGAGGTAAAACTAAGCTACATGCCAAATGTAGTCATTCATTCACTACCACAAGATACTTCCCCTGTAATTGTAAGTAACGAAAGACAATTGCAAGTGTTTGTGCAAAAATTTTGTAAAGAAGCAATGCGTCTATGTGTAAAAATTTCCACTAGATCTCGTGTTTCAGCGAGTTTCCCCTGAAAAAGGTAATGATAAAGGTAACGGTGACGAGAAATTCCATTGTAAGTGGGAGAAGTATGATTCCTCGTATAATAGAGTTGACCCTTAGTGTAATAGAGTTGATCCTTTTTCTAGTAGAAATGGCCCTTGTAGTAGAGTTGGTCAAAAGTGTGGTGTAGTTGATCTGGTTTTTAGTAAAAGTGGACCAAACCAAGAACGTATCTCGGAAAATGTGAAACACAAAACTGAACATGCTGATGACGAAGATGCGGAATTCAGACTCGACTGTTGCGACGATATGGTTGGCACAAGCTCAGATGATGAAGATTATTCAGTGTTCGTAGAAAATCGAAGGAAGAAGAGAAGAAAAACCTCTCAGAGAAAGCAATGGGGTTGGATTTGAAGGCATAGTATTTATACGTAGAAATGTCAGCACTTGCATTGGTTGTTGGGCAACGACACTCATCAAAAATAGAACTCATGACGAGGCTATAATTCTTTCTGTTTTACAGAGGTTTAACTTCAATGTTGTGGCTTCATCCAAGAGAGTGTTGATGTGAAATGTTGGGTAACAAACTGTCAGTGGAGAGTGCGAGCTTCACCTGTTGACGATGATGGTTATTTCTTTGTCTGGAAGAATAAGGGAGAACATAATTATTCTGTTACAAAGAGATCAGGTCGTGCATGACAAGTGTCTACTGAAGTCTTTAGACAGATATACATGGAATTCATAGGTGAAATTGGGTCATCTCTTCTTCCTAGACACGTTGTTGATTCAATGAACAAGTAATTCGGTCTAAAGGTACAAACTTCATATTACGTAATTCGGCATGGTGGAGTTAATATTCCTCTTATTATAGTTAAATGTAAGTATGGTGAAGTTAATTTATACGTAGTAGAGTTAATGTGGAAGTAGAGTTAATCGTCCTTGTAGTGGAGTTAATATAGTCATGGTGGAGTTAAGTTAGTCTGTAATAGAGTTAAGTTCCTCGTAGTGGAGTTAAGGTGGAAATAATAGAGTTAATCTTCCTTGTAGTGGAGTTAATGTAGTCAATTAAACTTGTATAGTAGAGTTAGACGTCGGTATGGTATGGTGGAGTTAATTTTTATGTGGTTAAGTTAATGTGGAAATAGTAGAGTTAAGTGTCCTTGTAGTAGAGTTAAATGTCATCGTAGTGGAGTTAAACGTCCTTCATAGTAGAGTTAACGTCACCATAACTACAATATATGCAGCTGAAGTACTGGAAAGCACACTATACTCTAAGCAAAGCACGAGCCCTAGTTACAAGCACTTCTGAAAGTAGTTTCCAAGAACTTCCGTCGTACTTGTTTGCTATTAGAAGAGTGAATCCCAAAACTCTAATAAAGCTTGAAGTAGACGGGCAAGACATGTTCAAGTTTCTATTCATAGCCTTTGATGCAAGTATTAGAGGTTTTTTGTACATGAGGAAGGTTGTTGTTGTTGATGGTACCTTTTTGCAAGGGAAGTATAAAGGTACTCTACTAACTGCAACCATGCAAGACGGTAACTTCAACATATTTCCTATGGCTTTCGGTGTGGTTGATACCGAGAATGACGAATCTTGGGAATAATTTTTTAGACAGCTCAACTGTGTTATCCCTGATGACAGAGAACTTGCCATCATATCAGATATGCATAAATCCATTACTAAAGCCATAAAGAATATGTACCCACTTTCTTCTCCGGGTATTTGCACCTACCACTTACGTAAGAACATCTTGTCGAAATTTAGAGGGGGAGAGCCCTTTAAGTTGTTCAAGAAAACTGCCACTGAGTTTAGGTTTGATAAGTTCAATACTATATTTTCTCAGATTCAGGCGTTAGATCCAAAGCTGCATGCGTACTTGATAAAAGCTGACGTGCGGGTGTGGAGTCGAGTTTACTTTCCCAGAAACATATACAATTTCACTACGTTGAACATTGCAGAATCAATCAATCATGCCTTATCAGAGGCAAGAACTTTCCCTATTGTGTAGCTTGTAGATGCAATTAGGGCGATGTTAACACGTTGGTTCGCGAAGAGGAAAACAAAGGCCATTCTCACGTCTACTGTTCTAACAACATCTGTTGAGAACCTCCTAAATGTACAGTTAACTCATTTCTAGTGGAGTTAACACTCGTGTAGTAGAGTTAGCACTGCCATTAATTCATTCATAGTAGAGTGAACCCGTTTGTAGTGGAGTTAACACTCGCGTAGTAGAGTTAGCAGTGTTGTTTATTCATTTGTAGTAGAGTTAACCCGTTTGTAGTGAAGTTAACACTCGTGCAGTAGAGTTAACACTGCCTTACTAGAGTTTATCTTCTCATAATAGAGTTTGTTTAGTCTTCAATAGTAGAGTTAACCCATCTATAGTGGAATTAACACTCGTGTAGTAGACTTAACACTACCTTAGTAGAGTTGACTTTTATGTGTTAAATGACAGACAAGGTTCGAGGAAGCTAGACCGTACAATGTGCATGACATAAACAAACACCAGGTTATTGTTAACGTGTTCCTGCTAGCGGTATAACGTCAAAAAAATTCCTTGTGTGCATGCCATTGCCGTTGTTGAAGCTTGGAGAAGGCCGATAATCAAACTTATGCATCCATACTATCACACAACCTTCCTGTACAATGCATACTCTGGTAGTATTTTTCCTAGGAATGCTGCAATTCCTGTTCTGTTGGATGTGAGTCGTAAGGTGTGTAATCTGCCACACGTATATCAACTACTAGGGAGGCCAAAGATTTCGAGTGTTCACAACCTGCAAAACGTCCAAGGAAAGTTGCAGCTTGTTCAAAATGTAAGCAACTAGGTCACAATGCTTGTACATGTACTGAAGCATTAATTCTTGAATAGTAGAGTTAACTCTTGTATAAGACTTCGTCCTTATTTAGTAGAGTCAACATCGTTGTGGTAGAGTTAGTTCTTGTTTAGTAGAGTTAGTTCACGTATGGTCTTTTGAATGGTAGAGTTAATTCTTGTTCGGTAGAGTTAGTTCACGTATGACCTTTCGAATGGTAGAGTTAATTCTTGTTCGATAGAGTTAGTTCACGTATGGTCTTTTGAATGGTAGAGTTATTGTCGTTGTTAATAATACCCATATACCCTATATATTCATATAAATACTATCGAAGGACCCAAACCAAGTAATATTGGTCCTTCTAGAGTATAAAAGATCGCATTTTTGCGATAACCTGTTTTCAAAACATGTACGACTATAAAAATATACTACTCTAAGACTATACAAACTAAGATTATACAAATATGTAAATCTACTACTCTAAGACTATACAAACTAAGATTATACAAATATGCAAATCTACTACCCTAAGACTATACAAACTAAGATTATAAAAATCTACCAATTTAGCAAGAGGTCTTAGGAGGCTGTCATGAGAGAAGTTCCTCTTTGAATTCAATGGCGTATTTCAGCCGAGAGAAGCTGATGTACTAATCAGTAAGACCTTCAAAGTTACATCTGAAGGCCAAACACTCGATCATCTATAGATCGAACACGCCACAGTCGCTCAACTGTTTATTACGTGATACACCCTTAAGAACACGAGAAATTTTATATTGAACCGCACTAATGTGTGGACGCATCTCCTCGGCTGAGAAATGCTTAATCATCTTTGGAATCATCATGAAATATGGCCTACAAAGAAGGACAAGCATGTAAATGATCTATTATAAGATAAATGAACTCTACTACATATGTATATGAACTCTACTATATTGTAAATGAACTCCACCACAAGGTAAATGAATTCTATTATACATTATATGAACTCTATCACAATGTAAATGAACTCCACTATACATGTATATGAACTCTATTATATGTTAAATAACTATACCGCAACTACTAGTGAAACTATACTAACTTAACTCTACTAAATCTTAGTATACCTCTACTATACTGAATTTGAGTAACTTACTTGCATAACTCTATCATTGTAGCAATAATGTTGCAAGTTGGGTCAGGATTGTATATGTGAAGCCTCCCTTCTAACAGATTAACTTTTACGGACACCCAATGGTTTTTTGTTAATGTTATGAGGGATGTAAATCGTATCCACGTCTCTCATCTACTGCTTGGTAGTGGAACAAAAGTTAGGTTGAATGCCTTGGAATAGATCTTTAAACCCATTAGGCCTCATGTACTCATCTTCATGTCCTACAAAATCTCTTTTGTACGTGTGACACCAAAAAGCACAAAACAGTAGATCGAGAAAAGCAATCTAAGACTCATGTATGGGCTTGGATTTTGCAACAATCATTTCCGAAAAAGATTCATCCCGACCGACATATCCTGTAATAAAAAGAGTAATATAACTCTATCAATCAACAACTTAACTCTACTAGTACTCTAAATGAACTCTACTACAGAAAACTTAACTCTACCATACATTTATTATTGAACTCTACTATACTTGAACTTACGTTATCGTGTAGCCACCCATATTGATCGATAGGCCACCTCTGTTTTGGGGCGATCAAGCGGAGATAAACCACAATTGCACTCGGGCTACCGTCGACCGTAATTTCCCTACACAATTTGTTAATACGAAAAGTTTGTAAATAATCGAAGAATTTGTATGCAATACAACACATAGTTACTTTGTTAAGGGGAAATGAATACTTACAATTCATAC
Source organism: Lepidium sativum (assembly GCA_023374145.1). NCBI lineage: Eukaryota > Viridiplantae > Streptophyta > Magnoliopsida > Brassicales > Brassicaceae > Lepidium > Lepidium sativum. The sequence continues at coordinate 10,840 of JAKUCM010005914.1, forward strand.
AACACATAATCACGTAGGCATAGTATTTTTTATTTAGGATTCGGCCCAAAAGAATCATTGACATGAGGAGAATGAACCACATTCTTATGAATCCACTTGACAAACCTATGAATGGAGATTCCTGTAAGAAGAAAAAAACGGTAAATGAACTCTACTATACGGTAAATAAACTCTATTGTACTTGTAAATGAACACTACTATACGGTAAATGAACTCCACTGTACGGTAAATGAACTCTACTGTACGATAAATGAACTCTACTATAGATGTAAATAAACTCTACTATACGGTAAATAAACTCTACTATTGTAGTAAATGAACTATACTATACTTGTAAATGAAATCCACTATAAGGTAAATGAAATCTACTATACGGTAAATGAACTATACTATTTAAGTAAATGAACTCTACCATACGGGTATATGAACTCTACCATACGGGTATATGAACTCTACCATACGGGCAAGTGAACTCTACCATACGTGTAAATGAACTCCACTACATTTGAAATGAACTCTATCATGCTGTAAATGTACTCTACCTAGTTCGTAGCGAGTACTCGTGCCCGATTCTTTCTCGGTAATACGTCTTCCATACAAATTACTTCCCCCTGTGTTTGTTTACCCTTTTCAGGAGAATCCACCAAGTTTATGATGTCAAGCTATGACATTACCATCTTCCTTTTTTTCTCACTGTAAGGTATCTTGTCAAAAGGTTATTCTTTAACTGCTTTCTCTCTCTAGACTCCTAACAACCCGTGATAACCGGCTGAGAGGATCAAATGTCTCTTTACTCACAATAACCCATTTATTCAACAAAATCTGTAAAAAAATGTCAACTCTATTAAAAAGACTTTTTAAACAGAATTATCAACTCTATTAAACACGGGTTTACATGGTTGGGTGGGATGGTATGTTTGGTGATGGTTTGGGACACTTGGGTGTCATCGAGTTGAGAATCTAGTATTGGCGTAATTGTATTACGGACAACACCTGAACCTACACTTGGTGTTTTCTCCGATTTTGAGTCCACCAGGCTAGGCCTCTCCCAAACAGGTGTCCGTGAAGAGTAATTATACTATGTCAGCTTGACAGTTGGTACAGTTGCTAACAGTGGTAGAGTTCAAGTTTATGGTTTGGTAGAGATTTATTAATCACATGAATTGTTTGGTAGAGTATATAAAACATACACATAACTCGACCAAACCATATAAATCAGCTCTACCAAAGTTAACAACCCACAACTTTATGTTTATACAATGTTTATACAAATAAATATGTAATGTTAACAACTCAAATGTTTGTACAAATAGAGCCTTACGTACCGATTTAAGATCCACATCTTTAGGGGCAACTTCGTGCTCTGTATCACCTTCTATGTCTACAACACAATTCACAAGTTCAGGAGTTTGATGTGGTGGAGTTGTCTGACCTCCACCCTCATACTCATTCTTAACATGTTTTTTCTCCAAGCTATATACAACAGGTTGCACCTTGGTCTCCTCCAGCCTAAGAATCCTGTCAAGCATGGCTGTATTGTCTGAGGTGTTATGCTCCAACCTAAAAACATGGTCAAAGAGCATGGACATGTTTGCCCTGGTTTCCAGCCTGGTCTCCTCCAGACGCAACAAACGATCAACAAACACATCGTGATCGTGTCTCATCCATTCAAAGGCTTTTGGTGAGACCTCTAAGAGTGTCAAGCAAAGCACTCGACTCCTCTTCCTTCAATTTTTTTTTTTAACGACTCTCACCACATCCTTCAAGGTAGTGGAGTCATCCACATTTTTTCTTCTGTTTTTTCTCTTCTTCCTTTGTTTTTTCTCCTTATGCTTGACCACATCCTTCTTTTTTTTCTTCTTTTTCACTTTTTTCAACTCCTCATTTGAATGAGAACTACGCTTGCTCATCCTCTCCTCGACATAAGCATATACCTTCCTGTTTTTACTTATGTCCCAGATGGATTCATCTAGACTGGAGACAAGTATGTACCAGGTAGACGAGAAGATGCAACTTTATTAAACATAAATTAACTCTACTAAACCAGCAATCAACTCTACTACACATAAATGAACTCCACTAAACTGTCAAAATAAACTCTATTAAACTAAACTCTATTACACATAAATGAACTCTACTACATATAAACAAACTTTACTAGTTGACTTTATCGATCACCTAGATCAACTCTATTACGAAAGCAATTTACCTTTCCATCATGCATGCTTTGTTGCTCCAACTTCACAATTTCCTCGGTTTCAATGGTTTGTTTTTTTATTGGTCTCCATCGTAGAATGGAAACACCACCTTCTCTTTGATCCCAAAATATTTCAGCTAATATGAGGATAGACTGAAATGCCCATATGAGAAGTGAGTGCAAAATACCCATGTAGAGTGTAAGTGCCCTTTTTGTAAGCTGCACTTTTTATCGATTTTATCAGTTCCTGAAACGCTACTCTTCCCCATGGATGTCTCTCGAACTTCTCAAAATCTACAACCAACTTAGGAGAACTAGAAGGAATCATACTATTTATGTGACAACCATTTACCCCTACATGCAAAACCACTAACAAGTCTACCATCCTCCTCTTCTCAAAAGACCATCCTCTAAATTTCCCCAACACCTCTTTCAACTCTACCCATGTAGTGCCTTCACAAACCCCTAAACCCATTTCTTCCCAAAGCTCTCTATGGGCAACATCTGCCACATTAGAAGACACATCAAAATTATCACAATTAAGTTGCGTTATTTCCGCAAACTCGTGTAGAGAAAACCCGAGACCCAAACAACACCCACAACTCATACTTCTTTTTAATCAGTAGTTGATGCATCAACAAATACTATATATGCCTCCCTATAAACATGTAGTCGGATTCTGCGAGCTTCTGAAAAACGCCTAGGCAAGAGTTCTCCTTTATGTCTATGTATGCATCCTCACCAATACCCTTGATCATATTACTAATGTCTTTAAGATTGCAGTAATGATTAATGTTTTGGTCTGGAAGATCGTGTTTGAAAAGCTTCTTCGGGTACTTCTTCTCAGCCATATTTAATGATGAAAACAAACAATAAACATCAAAAACCCAACTCCATTATACACAAATGAACTCTACTACACTGCAACATATCTCCACCAAAATTATCATAATCCTCAATCCAACTCTACTACACTTGCCCCTAACTTTACCAAACATAACTTTACTCTACCAAACATAACTCAATCAACTCTACTACACGGAAGCCAACTCTACTACACTACAACCTACATTCACCAAACGTCAAACTAACTCTATTAAACTTAGCATATCTCTCCTACACTTCACCCTAACTCTACTACACGGAATCCAACTCTATTGCACTACAACCTACCTCTACCAAACATCAGACTAACTATATTACACTTAGCATATCATTACACTTCACCCTAAATCTACTACACGGAATCAAGCTCTACTACACTACTTTCAAAATTGTTTCACATATCCACGCAATTGCCTCTCTTGGTCACGAAGATAGGAGGTGTCTCTTGTGGTAGTGTATGCATGAGTTCATTTGATATGTAACTCAGTTTTACCTTGAAGATCTGTTGATTTAGATTGAAATCTTCATGCACCATCCTAACAAACTCACCATGATGCATATATTCACTCAATTCCATGATTTTATAACCATGAGAAGTATCTACTAGAAAGAACCAATGATTTTGGTCAAATTTCCAACTCCAACAAAGTAAAACAATTTGATTCATAGATGCAAAACCAAGAAAAGAAGCTCAAAAGATTAGGAATGAGGTAAAGCAACAATGGTGATATGTGTTACAATAGAGTTTGGCTGCTTAGAGTTAGTTAAAGAAAAAAGTAGGTGATGCAATAATTAAGGGATAAAATCGTCATTCGACAAACTAGGCTAAACTGTCATTCGTTATTACGTTTTTGTTTTCACATCTGAAAAAGGCAAAATGAAAAATTAGAAAAAAGAGTATTTGAGTCATTATGAATAATTCTAGAATATTTAAGTCATTACCCTATAATTGTAAAGTACTTTTTCTATTCAATTTTCTAATTTTTTTTGTAATTTTTTATAAGAGATCTTATAAAATTTCGTAAATAGTATATTTATAGTTTTTTCACAAAAATTTATAAATAATATATTTATATTTTTTTTATAAAATCTTACAATAAATCATTTTATATGACATAAATGTAATATAGATTTATAACCTTGTTTATAAAACCATATAAACTATTATAAAATCAAAATCTTAAGATTAATATGTATAACTTATGAACCAACTTTAAAATCAAATTTTCAAAAAGAAAAGTTATAAATTTTGTAAGATAACATACAAATTGAATTTCTTAAAAGTTTTATAAGATAACTTATAAATATATCATCTATAAGGTTTTATAATATTTTTTTATAAATCCTTATAAATAATATAACAAAAGTATTTTAGTCATTTGTCAATAATAAAAAATATTTCTTAAAATGTTCAAAAAATAAATGCAATATTAAAAATGTGATCTTTTGGAGGTATTTTGTAATTGTCTCTAAATATTTTATCAAATCTTATCAAAAGATAAACAAATATTTATTATTATAAAATATACTAATTTGTTAAAGCAGTGATTTTATTATACATAGAAATATTTTTGATGTTTTCTATTGTATTGACTAATACATTTTTATTAAAATTTTTATTTACCAATTAGTTAAATTAATAGAGCAATAATATTAATGTTTTAATTTTTATTTATTACGAAAACAAACGAACCAACTAAAACAAATGAACTTATTAAAAAATTTTATTAAACCAACAAATCAATAGAACTAATTCAAATTAAAGCAAATTAATTATTAAAAAAATATTTTATCAAAATAAATAGATAAAATAAGTAGTTAAAATAAACCGACCAATGAAAATATAATAATATTTATATATTATTTTTTGTTATTATAAAAAGAAAAAATTGTTCAAATAGAGTGAAAGTATGTTGTAATTACTGAAACAATTTTTGTTCTAAAAAAGAGAGTATAGGATGTAATTATGATAACACCCTTAAAACAAAAACGACCCACAACTTTCTTCTTCTTTTTTCTATGGTTGAACAATACGCAAAAGTAACCTAACCATCCATTTTCCTCTATTTCTTTTCTTCTTTGTCGTCTTACTCATTGTTTTTGTCTTCTTACTCATTGTCGACATCGTCTTCTTCGTTGTTACATTCTTACTCGTTGTCTTCTGCATCTTACTCGTCGTCTTCGTTGTCGTATTCTTTATAAAAGGTAAGTTTCTTATTTTCTTCTTCTTCTCCTCTTCTTCTTTTTCTTCTTCTTCGCGGCGACATTTGGGTTTCTCGATTTTGGGACATTTGGGTTTTTTTTCTTCATCTTCTTCTTGTGTGTTTTCCAAGTAGAGTTTGTCCTGGGTCTGAGCCAATATGATATAGTTCGTAACTTGTTGTGAGGGTTTTGATTGAGAGAGTTGGGGTGAAGTGTGGTAGAGATAAGCTTAGTGTAATAGAGTTAGTATGACATTTGGTAGAAGTAGATTATAGTGTAGTAGAGCTTGATTCTGTGTAGTAGATTTAGGGTGAAGTGTAATGAAATGCTGTAATATAGTTAGTCTGATGTTTGGTAGAGGTAGGTTGTAGTGCAATAGAGTTGGATTCCGTGTAGTAGATATGTGAAACAATTTTGAAAAGAATTAATTCGTCTTTATGTGGAGATTTTAAGGAGATCTCATGTTCTTATCGAAGAAAGTATAAGATTTGAGTCTAAATGCGAGCCTTCCTTTGAAAAATTTGATTTAAAGTTAGGTAGAGCTAATTCAAGGTATGCTAGAGCTAGGAAGATTTTCAAAGAAAATATATTCGACATTTGATGATGAGTACTTAGACATTGAAATGAGCTCTGTTGGAAAAATTTATCCCACAAAAGACGATCTTGAGTCAAGATTGAAGACATTTTCTGTTTTACATAGGTCTGAATTTGATGTCGTATCATCATCAAGGATGTTATTGGTTGTGAGATGTTGGGTTCCAAACTTCACCTGGAGAGTCTGTGCTTCACGCCACAATAATGAAATTTCATGTTTCTATATCCGGATTTAATGTAGAGAACATAGTTGCTCAGTTACGGAGAGGTCATCTTGGACACGTCAAGTAATGCCGATATTCTTGGTCTTTTATACTTGGATTTTGTTGGTGGTGTTGGACCTTCTGTTATTCCCGCTCATGTTGCTCAATCACTGAACAAATGTTTCAATTTGAAGGTATAATTCCTTCACGGTAGACTTTGGTATAACTAAACTTGCATGTGGTAGACTTTGGAAGACATTACTAGACTTTGGTAGAGTTATGGTAGATGTGTGGTAGAGTTTAGTTAACTTTGGTATAGTTTTGTAGACTTTAGTAGACATTTGGTAGAGTTTGGTTGAACTTGGTTTACTTAGGTTTGATATACGTTAGTAGGCTTTGATTGAGTTTTAACTTTGTCTTTTTGTGTGAACTTTGTACAGTTGAAGTACTTTAAGAGAAGCTCGGGCTTTAGTTACAAGAAATTCGAATAATAATTTTGAAGAACTTCCCTCGTATTTGTATAGGATTAGACAAGCAAATTTGGGAATACTTATCAAGCTGGAAGTAGATGGAGATGATAGGTTCAAGTTTCTATTCCATGTATTTGATGCAAGCATCAAAGATTTCCGTATATGAGGAAGGATTTTGTTGTGGATGAAACGTTTTTACAAGGAAAATATAAAGGGATTCTTCTCACGGCAACAATGCAAGATGGGAATTTCAACATTTTTCCTATGGCTTTTGGTGTGGTTGATACTGAAAATGATAAATCTTGGGAATGGTTTTTTAGACAACTCAATCGTGTCATTCCCGATTATCAAGAGTTAGCCATCATTTCAAACAGACATAGATCAATAGCCAAAACAATAACAAAAGTGTGTCTGCTTGCCACTCAAGGGGTTTGCAGTTACCATCTATGTTCAAAGGAGGAAAGTCCTTTAACCTGTTTAAGAAGGTTGCAAATACATATAGGCGTGAGGAGTTAATGCAATCTTCGACCAAATAGGGAAACTAAATGGAAGTCTTTATGAGTATTTGCTAAGGGAAGATATTCGTTTGGGAGTCGTGCACATTTCCTAGGGAATAGATTCAACTTCACCACGTCAAACATAGAAGAATCTATCAATCATGCGTTAGCTGAAGCGTGAACTTTCCCTATTATGCAGTTTATTGATGTCATTAAGGCAATGTTAACAAGGTGGTTCGCGAAGAGAAGGGCAAAGACATCAGCAACAACGACCATTCTCACAACAACAATCAAAAAAGTTCTAAAGATATGGCTTGGTAGAGTTTAGTAGATCTTGGATATTTGTGTAGTAGAGTTTGGTAGAGTTTGGAAGATCTTGGATATCTGTGTAGTAGCGTTTTGGTAAAGTTTGGTAGAATTTAGTAGACGTAACTGTTTTTCTTATTTGACCACGCATAATAGTTGACAAGTAGACTTCATATGAAATCTACAAGTCAACAAATGGGTTAGTTTTGCATTTGACCAATTTTGTAGATTTAGTTTGAGGTCTACACATTTCTCTTTGTAGAAATTTTTTTTTACGTAGACTTCATTTTTAAGTTTACGTTAAAAAGGGTTAGTTTTGCAATTTACTAATGTGTCGACTATCAAAATTAAAGTCTACACGTAAAGTCTACAAGAAATTTCAAATAATAGACTTTATATGAAGTCTACTGAGGTTATTTTTTCATTTGACTAATTTTAACTTTTGTATATAAAATCTACTTGAGAAGTCTACACCGTGTAGACGTCATAGGAAGTCTACATATTTGTAATGTAGACTTCATATAAAGTATACTTATAAATTGCTTACATAATTCCATATAATATAATCATGTACAAAAAGTATACTTTATATGAAGTATACTTTACAAAGTATACTTCATTTAAAGTCTACATAATGTAGATTTTACAAGTATACTTCATATATAAAAGTCAAATTTAGTCAATTGAAAAAATAACTTTAGTAGATTTCATATGCCAAATGTGTGATATGAAAAAAGGAAGAGGTGGGTATTAAAGTTTGTTTACCTCATGTTGTATGTAACTAACCAGCTAGGCCAAAAACCTCGCAGATAAAATGTTGGTTTGAGGCTCATTAGAGGCCAAACGCTCAAGGAAAGTTACGACTTGTTTGCGATGTAAATGTGTGGGACATAATGCTCGAACATGTAGAGCAGATGTCCAATCTTGAAATCTACCAAACTCCACAATATCTCAACCACACACTTCATAAAATTCAACCAAGCTCTACCAAAATTTACCAAACTCTATTATCCATGTTATGTGTAAGGTCAACCAGAACCTACATTTAAATCATTCAAAACTTTACTAATATCTACCAAGATATATTCAATTTAAATCTTGTTATGTTAATGTATTAGCAAATTTTGTCCACCATACAAAATGAAATTAATTTGATATAGTCTCGTAGGACCATTATTTACATCATAAAATATTGGTCCTTTGAGAGTATTATATACAATACAAAATTAATTACTTCATAAGTTATATACCAAGATCTACCACTACATAGGTGAGTCTACCATTCAAAAAACAACCTTTTTGACGTTGTAATCAATACCGCCTAATAAACATTTTCAAAACACGGATAAAAATGTGTGGATGAAATTATCTCTAGTAGTGGAAACTCATCTATGACGTCATACCGAATTTCATGCTGATAAATTGGACGAACTTATTATCTATTCCCTTAAATTAGTGTCCAAGGGCTAAACACTCAATAAAATTTAGTGTGTAAATGTCACAGTCACCAGATTGGTGGTTCACCAGAGTCCCCTTCACCCTACTGATAGTGTAAGCCTTCGCCTTAACCTGTTTCTGCATCTACTGAGCTAGCATGCTCCTACGCAGATATGGACCCATCCTCGCATATGGCCTGGTGGCATAAAAAACGTAAAATAAGATCTACACTTATTTACCAAAGATCTACAAGGCTCTACCATAACTCAACCACACACTTTATAGAAGTCAACCAAGCTCTCCCATAACTCAACCACACATTTCATAGAAGTCAACCAAACTCTACCAAAATCTACCATAACTAAACGAAACTTTGGTAGCATAAGAAGATTACCTCACTAAGTCAATTAGTTGTTCATACAGCACAGCTGTGAGGGCAAGATTGTAGATTTTAACGGTCTCCTTAAGTAAATCGATCTCCCCCCTATCTAATGGACATTGTTGATGTTATGAGCAACGTACAATGTGTCACCTTGTCAATACCAGTGCTTGTTCGTTGGACACCATACAGGGGTTTTCCAGTATACATTTGGTGCATATAATCTTCAAACATATACTTATGCGGGTTTACCATGAAGGGTTGGTACTGCGTACACCAGAAAATACATAAGATATGATCAATGTTCGCTATCATATCACTCATACGGAGATGGAGTCTGCATATGTCATCGACAAAACATATTCATACCACTATCCATATGCTGCAAAAAGGTATGATATTAACACAACCAAAGTCTACCAAGAGTAAGATAAGAAAACTTCATGGAATTTACCAGATTTGTTAACTATCCGTATTGTGCTTCTGGCCACAAACGTCTAGGTATCCAAACTCCAACAAAGATCTACCAAACTCCCCTAAAGATTATATAAATCAATCAAGCTCTATCAAAGAATTATTACACTTACCTCTACATTTACAGATGGTGTTAATGTTGGGGAAGGTTGTGAGATTTGTTGTTTCTCAAAGATCTGAACCTTTTACAAAAAAATTTACGTTAAATAGTAAGTCATCCAAACTCTATCAAACTCCACCAAATATAATATAAATCAACCAAGATATACCAAAAAATTACCACACTTAGCTCTACATTTTTAGAGGGTGTTAATGTTGGGGAATGTTGTGAGGTTTGCTGCTCCTCAGAGATATGAACCTTCTATAAAACAATTTACGTGAAATAGTAAGTCATCCAAACTATATCACTCTACCAAAGATCTAACAAACGATTATATAAATCAACCAAGTTCTACAAAAGAACCACCACACTTACCTCTTCAGGGAGTGCTAATGTTGGGGATAAAGGTTGTGAGGTTGATTACTCCTAATTATTCATGTCTATTTTAGCTCATATAAATTTACAATATTACAAGCTCTGTAAACGAACTACCACAAAAAACTATTCATGTCTATATCACGTTATCAACAAAGTATACCAAAGTCTCACCACAATATCTAATTCATACAACATAATTGGGTCTTGAAAACGGTTTAGTTATAATCAAGTACACTCTTACGTACCGAGTTCAGAGAAACTGAGGGCCTCACCACCTTCTTCTCAGGTCTCACTTCCACGAGACATACTTTCATCCACAATAAACTTCTTAGGCTCTTAAGGAGGCATCATTGATCGAGTTATGCTATGACATGGCATCCTCAAGCCTACAAAACTGCTCATTTGTCACCACATGGTCTATTCTTTTTTTCCTTCAGCCTTGCAAGCCATTCAGACGTGTTGATTTGATCATATCTCATCACGTCAAAAGTCTACTTCATGGACTGAAGTATTTCTAACATAATATTCTTCTCCTCCCCTTGTTATTTGGCTTCAAACTCCTTCATCTATTTCTTCTCCAATATTTCTTTATTATTTCCCTTGGCCACCTTCTAAAATTCTGCCAAAGTCATATCGAGTTCTAACTCCATAGTCTCCTTTTCTTTTGAACTATTGTGAGCCTTCTTATTATCAATATTTTATTCTTCTCAAGGCACATTCGACTTCGACTTTGCTTTCTTTGCGCTTCAGAGCTCACTTTGTAACTCATTGACCTTCTTTTTTTAGAAGTCAAGATAACCCAAAATGACCCATTTAATGTCCATCGAGAATGTCTCGGATTATTCTGTCAAATTTGGGATCTCGAGCATCTCCAGGCGATTCAGGGTATATGTCATCTTAAGGCTTTTGGAGAAGGTGCACCACATGAACCTACAAATTAGAAACACGATAAAACTTGAAAGATATACTAGATCTACCAAACTCTACCAGACTAAATATGAGGTCCACCAAACTCTACCAGGATCTGCCAAAGTCCGCCAACTAAAAATACACCATCCACCAAAACTATACCCACACGTCAACCAAAGTCTACCATAGCTCTACCACACAACAAATAAACTCCCACCACATATCTACCAACGTCTACCATAGATCTACCACACACACAAATAAACTCCACCACAGATCTACTGAACGCCTACCATAGCTTTACCACACAACAAATAAACTCCACCACAGATCTACCAAACATTATAGCTCTACCACACAACAAATATACTTATACCAAGATCTACCAATTGGGAAGCTTACCTTGTTGTCGACGGATGTCATCTTATCAGCTTTGAAGACATCCTCTATATCTATACGACGACACCTATGCGATGCCCAATTCAAAAGTGTAATCGGGCCATCTCTTTTACATCTACACATTATTCCTAGATGTGGGATATACTCGAACGCCCATATTAGGAACACATGCACAAAGCCATGCACAGTCAACGTCGAAGCTGTCTGTGATGCTTGAGATAGCGTTTTTAGGAGGGATTGAAATGCTACTCTCCCCCAATGATGCCTCTCAAATCTTTCCGAATTCATCACCAATTTTGCATAGTAAAACTAGGATCCTACTATTCTTGTGAAAACAAAAAAATAGCAACATACAACACCACCAACAACCCCACAATCCTCCTCTTAGCAAGAAACCAATCTTTGCATCCCTTTAATATCCGTTCAAGCTCTGGCCAGGTTGGACCATCACCGTGGACTAAACCCATGTCAGCCTATAAATCTCTGACCACTAAGTTTGCATCATTAGGATCATGCAACCCATAATTTAGTTGCGTGATATGGGTGAAACTCATTCAGAGAAAATCTGATTGGACGACCATCAGCCAACACCCACACCTGATTCACCTCAGGTGTGGTAAAGCATATTCCCCAACAGGTACCGCACATATTTACTTGACCATAGTGAACCGTGAGCCGGTAAACTGCAGTATAATACCAAGTTGAGAATTCCTCTATATGTCATCGTAAGCATCAACGCCAATGAGATCCCTCATTGATGTTATCCTCTTCAATGTGCAGTAGTGGGTGACACTTTTGTTTATCAATGAGAGTCTTCCTCCTGCAACAACCCCTTCTAAGGTACTTCTCGTCATCCCTCATAGTTGTGGGAAATAAACAATAAAACAGTTAAATAATAAACTCTGCCAAAGTCTGCCAAAAAAAAAACAAAGTCTACCACAGTAGATCATAACTTTACCAAAATCTATCAAACTCCACCATACAATAAACAAGATTCACCAAACACTACTACACTATAAACTAACTCTACCAAAATCTACCACACTAAACACTAACTCTACCAAAGTCTGCTACACTATAAGTAAATATATCAAACGATATCATACTATAAAACTACATTTACCAAACTTTACCAAAGTCTACTACACTAGAACATAACTCTACCACACTATAAACTACATTTACCAAACCTTATGAAAAGTCCTACCACACTAGAACATTAACTATACCCAATTCTATCAAACTCCACCACACTATCAGTAAAAAATCCAAACTTTACCACACAAAATACTAACTCGACCAAAGTCTACTATATTATAAGTAAATATAACTCTATCACACTATGAACTACATTTACCAAAGGTCTACCACACTTGAACATAACTCTACCAAACTCTACCACACTAGAACATAACCTACAAACACATAAAATTTGAACCCTAAAACTTGAAAGAAATTATTTACATTGACCAATTTGTGCTTGAATCGGTCGATTTATAAATTTAGCACGAAACCTAGAATTTTTATTTGGAAATGTTTAGAGTTTGAGTTCTCTAAATCAAATAATTGAGGGTTTGAAATCCCTAAACATATGCTACATAACCTTCAATGCACAAGACCAGTTAAGAATTTCGAAGAAGAAGTCAAATTTTAGAGAAGAGATTTTCCGAAAACTGGAAGTTACGAAAAATAGAAGAAAAAGTTCAAAAGTTACTTTTCTTTTCAGCATTTTTTGTTAGTTGCAGTTTTGTAAATAAGTAAACAATTCATTTTTGTGACTTTTCCTACATCTTTTTCAGACTTTTTAAAGAGTAATTAAATTATTAATGTATAAATTGTGGAGTATTTGAGT
>JAKUCM010005915.1:0-20946 GCA_023374145.1 Lepidium sativum
TATATTGTTTAATAGTTACGTTTACCTAGCTTGATTGTGTGATTGAAAAACGTCAACATTTACTTCAGTCAATTTTCAGAGTGATGATTGTTTTAAACCATAGAAATTTTGGATTTTTGACATATATAATATTTTTTAATTTTGTGATCAAGCATTGATAAATATCACGTTTAAGATGTAAATTATCTTTCTCAAATAAATTTGAATATATGATTATTTATTGAAAAAAAAAAGCCATTCTACTAAGAATCGATCAAAATTAGTGAAAAGTAAAAAGCTAGTGTATAAATCACCCTCTCAGTATAGATTGTTATAAAAGTCAAAAGTAGAAAACCATTAAGCAAAATTCCAAGAATTTCATGAAAATGTATGCATTATTGTTCAAGTTCTACTATATAGGTGTGACTATCTAGATCTCTATTGGCAAAATTAGTATGTATCTATTATTTTTATTTAACAGTATTCATGTGAGTTTGAAATTAGAGAGTGTAAAATACAAACCATCACATATTAACAAAAGAACAAGAAATAATATACAAAAGACAAGCAATTTTTCCTTGTTGCATTAATTGGTAATCTACTAACCCTTGACTTTATTTTCGTGTGTGCAATAAGGATGAAGAACAAAACAAAATCAAGAAGAGACCAATCAGTTTTTGCCGTTAACATCAAAAGCTAATAACGTGTATATTGCATGTAATAATTTAGCCCTATAGATTAAGAGACAACTTGTAATGTCACAACCGCCCATGTTTTCTAGTTGTTGATATTTTCTGGACATTTTATAGTATATATTTTTTATTTTAAAAAGTTTATGTGTAGGTAAAAACTAAAAAATGACTAATACGTAGACCTTCATATCAAATCAAAATTGACCTTTTGAGTCAACATAAACTATATATAAATTTTTTTAAATCCTATATGAAACGGCATATCTATATCAAATATAGTTATGAAATTTGTGATTATGGTAGAGAAAATTTTCTTAAGTGGTTGAGTGTCATTTTTATTATTTTTTATTCAATTTAAATTCAAAATTTTGTATTTGTATCACGTAGTATTGTTATGGATCTAAACGGAAGAGTTTAGCTATGGATAACCAATCTTTATGATCTAATTTTTTACCAAAAAAAATTGTGTCTGTCAAATTCTCAGCAGTGATAGATTATGGTCATCTGCATCCAAAGATTGTAAAAATAGTAGATAGTGAAACAACAGTCATCACACATGCGGCATAAAAAGAATGGTCAAATGGTATATATGAGGGAGATCAATAGTATGGTTAATATTGATAGAAATGACAGATTGATCAAAATCATAAGGTTGAGGGAGATTGAAGCAAGGACACATACACATGTAGATACAAAGTGTGTGTGAGAGAGAAAGAGAGAGGAACATGTGAAGGCATTAAGAGAAGGTGGGGTTAAGTATTGATGTCTTGTTCTTGGAATGGAGCCACATGGTAAGAGGGTCACTCAAAGCACCTCTTTAGGGGGTAGTTGTGATGCAGCCAAATTAGAGCTCTTGCATGTGACTCCATGTGTTTTTTCTTCCCTCACCCATTATTATTCCCTTCCCCTCCTTCTTTTTCTCCCTTTTTATACTTATATATATTTACACTTTTTCTATATTTACCTTCATTCCTATCGTTTATTTTATATTCTTGTTTTTCACATTCTTTTTGAATATATATAATATTATTACTATTTGCAGTTTCGGGGTAGCAATTTATCGATTTTATGTCTTTGATTAGTGTCCTATGTAAAAAAATTTAGAGGTTCGTTTTTTAAATATTTCTTTATTTAGGTTTTGTTTTTTGAAATTTCGTTGACTTTTATATTTTTCTCCTGTATATTATTATGACTTTTAAGTGACAAAAAAAGCTAGGAGGTAAGTTTACTTAAGGCAGCGAATTTGCATAATCCGGGATCGAGACCTTCTGCCTACATTATGTAGGAATTTGGCTATTGGGCCGGCCAGTTGTGCCCCAATATAAAAAAAGTTAATGATATTCGTACCATTTCCTTTTTTATATATGTTTGTTACAAAAAAAATTAGTACTAATTCTATATAGTGCTTCGAAACCTCTTATAATTTGTGTTTGAAATAAAAATAATAATTAACTCTCAAAAATATTTCCCAATTTATGTATGCAAAAGATAATTAACTTGGAAAATAAGTTCTACAACATTACCAATATATACATCGTCAGCTAGCTCTTGTTATATATAAACAAACGTAGGACCCATTTTTCTCTTTGTCTATCTTTCTCCTCATATTCTAAGTTTGCTATATATGTAAGTTTCTCTCTTGTTATCTTTCCTTTGCAGCAAAAATACATTCTCATATGGAGAAGCAAATCATAAACAAGAAGAAACGAGTGTTTTCTATTGAACCAAACAAAAACCCTACTGTAGTTTTCACAAGAAAATACACAAGCCACTTGGTTCCTGCGCTCAAGAAGCTCAACATGAAGAAGAACTCTTCACAACAAATCAATCAACAAACCGTGAAGCATCAA
The DNA here is from genome assembly GCA_023374145.1 of Lepidium sativum. Lineage (NCBI taxonomy): Eukaryota > Viridiplantae > Streptophyta > Magnoliopsida > Brassicales > Brassicaceae > Lepidium > Lepidium sativum. The sequence continues at coordinate 2,522 of JAKUCM010005915.1, forward strand.
GTAGACATGGCTTTAGCTTTGTCTGCTCAAGAATTTGCATGGAGCCGTTTTTTGTTACAGAAGCTATCTTCCTCGAACAATCCAACCACTACTACTAGTTCTTCCAACCAAAGTCGGATTGAAGAAAGAACCGATAAAGAAGACGAAGATGGAAAGATAGAGAAGAAACTAAAGGAATTGCAGAAGCTTTTGCCAGGAGGAGAAGAGATGAATGTAGAAGACATGTTGAGTGAGATTGGTAACTACATTAAATGTCTTGAGTTGCAGACGATTGCTCTCAAATCGATTGTTCAAGATACTACTTGACTTTTAGTTTAAGTGTGTAATACATAGCTTGTTTCCATGTTTTGTCTTTAAACGAAAAATTATCTGTGTGTTTTTTTCTCTTGATTTCTTTTAGAAACAAGAGCTTGTATCATAGTGGTTATCTTTTACTTTAAAAAAAAAATTAATCATGGTTACAAAAATACCAAAAATTCACACATAACCGTTAATACATTGGTCTTAAAATCGACATTTTGTAATGCCAAATAGACAATGTGTTGGCCAAAACAAATTCTAAGGTTTTGTCTTTTTCATTAATTTATTATTTTAATGTTGTGTGCAAATCTCAAAACTTTAATACTCTTAATCATTTTAAAGCTGACAAACTAAGTATATAGTTTATCATCCTGTTTCTCCGTGAGTCATAAAACAAATTTTCAAAAATTCAACAACAGCAATGTAAAAGTCCACCATCAGTGAGTAAAAAAACTTAAGACTAATATTACTGTTAAAAATATTTTGATGAACATGAAAAAAAGCCAAAAAACTTTACTTGTGAAAAATATGGATATCTGGAAATAAAGAAGTCAGATGACATAATGTAAACTATGTCATACATAAACATTGATTTGAAGTCATCATCCATATCTTTGCACGTGTCTTCCAGTCACTCACACTCATCCAAATCTCTATTTCTCTTAAAAAGATTCTAGCCGTACTATTACTATACACAACTTGTCTCATGTCATGTTTTTTCTGCATTTTTAAATGGTAATTGTAAAAAGAAAAAATACCAAAAGAAAAAGAAAAAAAACTTATCTAGGATTATTTCTGCTTTCTTTAAATAATAATGTTCTAAATTGTTTGCTGCCACTAGGCAAACTTTTTGTCTTGGTATTTTGGTACTGTGTATAAAAGTAATTTAGCTAATACAATTTGGATTTCATTAAGTAAGAAGAACATTAAGATTACATAAGCCCATGGAAATAAGAGCAAAGAAGAGCGTGTCTACATGTGCCAAGGCGTGCCTTGTTTCTTCAAAAGAGCAAATTTTGCAAAAATACAGATTTGAGAATCACTGTGGGAAACAAGAACACTTAACAATAAGGTTGGGGAAGAGTTATGGCAATAAACAAAGATCTCTCCCTATGTAAGGTGGTGAAGAAAGAAAGAAGAAAAAAGAAGACAAAAACAGGAGATGAAGATCAATCATATGTTTGTTTTTGTGTAACTCAGACAGTGTAGTGTCCTGGAGTTTCAATGTCCAAACCCTTTAGCTTCACAACTGATTCCACATGTCCTTTGAGTGTGTGCAGTTCCCTAAGCCTGTTTAAGCATATGACATGTTTAATTAGTGTTTAATTACAGTGCTAATACTTATCATTGAGTTCAGATTTATTTACCTAGCGATCTCAGCTCTTCTCTTGGCTTGCTCTGCTATCTCAGACAATTCTCTGTAACTTCCTTTCTCAGGGAAGATGTTAGCACCTTCTTTTGGCTGCAAACCGTGAAGTGTCCTTTGAGCAAGTGCCCATTGAGCCTCTCTCTCTTCTCTTCCGTAATCTTTCTTCATCGTGAAAGCGGTCTTGTTCTCAAACAAGCTGAGCCAAGCCTTTCCACTCAAAATGTATCGAATGGCGAACTTCAAAATGTCCTGTGGGAAGTATGTGATAATGCTGTATATCCAGATCACTCCAGCCCATCCCCATCCAATACCCTTAACCTTTGCAAATTCCCAGTCGGCATAAACCGCAATCAAAGTAGCAATCTGCATTAGAAAATAACAAATAGATTTTAGGTGTTTATCTTGGGAACTTTATTCAATAAGAAATCTGTTAAGACATGGATTTTAATTATCTTACCAGTTGTGCAATGAGGAAAGCAATCATCAGTAATGCTCCAGGACGTTCAACAAACGACCAACTCCTTGATCTTGTGACGAATATCAGAGCTTGACTAATTATACTAACTTGTAGGTAGACAGCACCCATAAGCTCGTTGTTATTGTCTCTAATGGACCTCACACCAAATTTGTCCTGAGAAATCCAAAGTGAAATACTACGTTTACAAGTACTCATGAAAAAACTTATGCAAACAGAATTAATTAATTCAATTGTATGTACCGAGAAGAAGTCGGTTTTGTGTGCCGCCCAGAAGAAAATGACTGTCATGATGGCCTGGTAGCTTCCAAGAACGACTCCGGTAGCAAAAATTTCTTTAAGCTTCCAGCTATCAGGTGTGGGAGATGGCTTAACTCTGTCCTTTGAGATTGTCATGATGGTACCTGAAAGATTGATTACAAGATAGCAACACCCATTAGATGAAAGTAAAATTTTACGAAAAGTAATGGATTTAGAGGTTTATACAAAAAGACAGCCATTGCTCACCATCATTAAGTATGGCAATGATCAGGACCATGAATGCTGAGAAGTCAAATTCCCAGATTAGAGCAATGAGCATGAAACCAAGCTGCAAAATGTTACGATGTAATATGATCAGCAGCTATTAATCCAAGATAGAACAACAAGTGACAGAACTTTTAAGGGAGTTATTTGCATACCACAATACGGACTGTGATTGAAACTGCGTAAATCTGTAACGAGAAAAAAAAGAAAGAAAAGAGTGATTAGTTTCAATTGTTAGCAATCAAGTAATTAAAATAAATAAGAATGAAAACAGGAGAATACTCACAGTATAGTTCTTCATTCTCTGGAATATAGCTCTACTGGTGAGAACCGCACTGATAATAACACTGAGTCCGGGTTCAGTGAGAACGATATCCGAAGCACCCCGAGCAGCATCTGTCGCATCATCCACAGCAATACCAATATCAGCTTTCTTCAAAGCAGGAGCATCATTGACACCGTCACCAGTCATTCCTACAATATGCTTCCTCTCCTGCAACTTTTTCACAATTTCGTATTTGTGCTCTGCAATAATAAACAAAGAAGCTTAGATCTAACGTAACCACCTTTGCAATGAACATAAAGTGAGGTTTAAATCCAAAATAATGACCTGGGAAGACTCCAGCAAATCCATCAGCCTTTTCGATCAACTCTTCAACAGGAATGGATGCAAGGTTTGCGTCTTTGTGCGTACCAAGAAGAGCCGAAGATGGATACATGTTTGTTCCCATTCCAAGTCTGCGACCAGTTTCCTTACCGATAGCAAGTTGGTCACCTGGCAACATCCGCCCAAGAGAATGTTAGGGATAAAAGTAAAGGTGTATAGTTGGCAGGAAAAGATCGATGAGTAAGCAAATTTACCAGTGATCATCTTGACATTAACACCAAGATTCAAAGCCCGTCTAATGGTTTCAGCACTGTCATGTCTTGGGGGATCAAAAAGTGGCAACAAACCAACAAATTCCCATGGTGCACCGGGACTTTCCTTTGTTTTCTCTGGTACCACCTAAACGATTAAATAAGAGCACAAAAGACTCAACATAAGTGTCCACGCAGAGAGAAAAAAGCAAAAGATTAGACGTATGAATATCACTGACAAACAGATACCTGGCGAGAAACAGCCAAGGACCTAAGACCACGCTCAGCATACTTTTCGATAATAGAGAGCACCTTCTTGCTAAGGTCATTGCTGGCATGGCAAAGTTCGAGGATCTGTTTCAGAGAATTAAATTAGTATAAAGAGCAAAAGAAAGAAAATTGACATATGCTGGTAAGCTTGAAGATTCATCACCTGCTCAGGAGCACCTTTACTGACTCGGTGCCAGTTACCACTAGAGTCAATGTAAGTCAAAGCAGTTCTCTTATCCACAGGGTTGAATGGAAGGAAGTGAACCTCTCTAATTCCAGCTCGAGCCTGCGAAATTCCAATAAAAAATAAGAAGCTGTTTCTTGGAAGCTCTGTGAAACTAATTATGACACATGAATCGTAGTGTGATATACCTCCTTTGGATCAGCAAGCATGCCAACCATGGCTGCATCAATAGCATCCTGGTTCTCAACCCTGGAAGCCATAGCTGCAAATAATAGGACCTGATCTTTCTCCACACCCTTGCAGAAAACCTCAACCAAGTTTTTATCTACGCTCAATTTATTAAGGGTTAGCGTCCCGGTTTTGTCACTACACAAGACATCCATTCCCGCCATCTCTTCGATGGCAGTCATACGCTTGGTGATGGCACCTTGCTGAGACAACCTGTGAGATCCAATAGCCATGGTTACGGACAAGACTGTGGGCATAGCAATTGGGATACCACCGATCAAGAGGACCAAGAGGTTATCAATTCCATCTCTGTACTTTCGGCGTTGAATTGGGTACATGACTATGATCTCGATCACCATACCAATGGCAATGGAACAGATACAGAAGTTTCCAATGTTAGTAAGAACCTTCTGGAAATGTCCAACTTGGTTGGTGCTGTCCACAAGATGAGCAGCTTTACCAAAGAAGGTGTGAACCCCTGTGGCAATAATAACCGCCTCGATTTCTCCTTGTTTGCAGGTTGAACCAGAGAAAACTTCTTGACCCGGATGCTTGGTCACAGGAAGGGACTCTCCAGTAAGAGCAGACTGGTCGACCTTTAAAGGATCACCTTCAAGAAGACGTGCATCAGCCGGGATAATGTCTCCCAGTTTAATGCTGACAATATCTCCTGGGACAAGAATAGCAGCTTCTTGTTCACTCCACTTTCCATCCCTAAGAACCTGAATTAGAGAAACATCACAACAAGAACCAATAACATTAGCCCAAGAATAAAATTTCCATAGAGTAATGTACAAACAGCTTCACAGCATTATCTTTATCATATCTCTACCTTGGTTTTAGGAGCAAGACCAGCCATAAGAGCGGCAGCAGCATTACCAGCATTGTTTTCTTCAATAAAACTGATGGTAGAGTTGATAACCAGCAAACAGATAATACCGACAAAGTCCTGCCAATCCGGAGGCCTACCATCACCGTTGGCTAAAGCAATAGCCATAATTGCAGCCATTTCCATAACCCATGAAAGAGGATTCCACATAAACCCCAAAAACTTGAGAAGTTTGCTTTCCTGTCAATGTTTTCATTGTACCAAATCCCCATACACTCAGTAACAAACAAAACTATGTTGGTTTTATATGAAAGCAACAAAATGCAAACAGCAAAAATTCAGACCTTTTTCTCTTCGAGCTTGTTGGGGCCAAAGATCTGAAGCCTGTCTTCCCCTTCCTGCGTCGTCAATCCTTCCCTGGTACATTTTAGCTGCTGGAAAACTTCCTCAATAGGAATTTTTTCCTGAAAGAATCAAAGCAGAATCGATCAGATAACCAATCTCAAGCAACTCAGATAATCACACACACACAAGATAAGTTCTAGATCTTCAAAAAGAGACAACTTGATGATTTTTTAACCGTCCATATATCTAATTTACTGCAAGTAACTTCTTTATAAGATCACATAGTTAAATTCCCAACTAAGGTTGAACAAGTCGTTGACTAGTTCTGTGAAGTCTATAGATTTGGCGGAGGGAGGTGGGGACCAGCACCACCGACCCAACGTGATTGCGACGTTTACCACACGCGCCTCCAGATTCCCTCACTTACCGGCGTAAAAATCGAGGCTTTGGTCGCTTAAATCACACCGTACATTAAGAGTAAAAGTTGGTTTTTGAAAAGATTTATGATTTATTATCTCAAAATATTCAGAAAGTTACGTCTGCACACTATGTTTATTTTTATCTTGAACGTACCACGGAAAAGTACATTTAAGAAAAGAAAATAAGAAGTAAAAATACGATCTTCTTATTTACACAGTGATTAAAATCAAAATTGTTTTGCAAAACTTTAAAAAACTAATTCTTAAGATTTTGTTGTCCACAAAATATTTAAAAAATTATACTTATACAGATAGATTTAAAAAAAAAAAGACAAAAGTTTGTGGAAGTAGATTGGACTTAATTGAGACGTAGCTAGCTCCACTGAAAAAAAAAACTTTTTCTTTTTTTCTTTTCCATTTTTGTTGTATTTTATCTCAAGTGTGTAGATCTACTTTTCTCATAAACAAACTCTAAATGTAATATCAAACCCAGAAACAACTTTTGTACAAAATCGATTACAATCAACAACAAACGATTAAAGGCATATAAAAAGAAGGATTAAATCTGGAGTAAATCGACATTTACAGTGAAAATAATCAGCAAAGAGACAAAATCTAATCCAAAATGAGAGTAAATAAAAGTAACCACAGAAAGCCCCCAAGTATACAGATCTAATATCATTCAAGAAAATCATGGAATAATTTGTGGGGATGAACAGAGAAAAATGGTATACCAAATCAACAGTCTCGTTTTTGATATCCTCGAGACTCGACATCTCTCCACTCCTTCACTGAAACGGCTAAGTAGTACTCCAAAACGACAGCTTATGCTACCGTTTCACTCGATCATACGAATTCCGGCGAAAGAAAAAGGAAAAAGAGAAGCGGAGAGATTAGGTGGTTCTGTTGCAGAGTCGATACGAGTCCTCTTTTTATACCACTTAAAACGATTCATTTCTCTGCCGTTTTGTTCTTCTGTGGGTCCCAACAACTACTCTCTATTTTTCTTTTACTCTTTTTTTTTTTTGCCTCTTCTCTTAACAGTTAACCCTTTGACCGTTGATTAGTATTGGCCTTTTGATTCCCAAATCTATATGTGGGTCCCATATTTCACTAAAATTGTGGAGATTTTAGAGATTTTTTTTTTCCACGCTTAATTTTTTTAATAAGTAACTGTTAAGTCAATAATAATTTATTTTTTAATTTAAATTTTTTTAATTAAATTTTAATAAACTTTTAATTTATTATCTAATGTTTAACTGAATCAGAAATAAATCAGCTAGACTATATGTTTTTTGGTCATCATTAATAATTTTTCTATTACAATTCATACATGGATACTCAAAAACAATAACAAAATTATGTTAGAGAAGTTTTCTGTTTATGATTTACAAATAACTTGGAAAGTGGACTTATTATATAAGGAAATAATTATTTTTTTAATAATAAAATCATAGACTTTGGTGTATTTTCCTCCTCGTGAATGAATTGTATAAGGAAATAAGTAATTGGAGAAGGTGTATACACTCCTTAAATATCTAATCCAATATTTGACAAAGTAACATACGGCTTTTGCTGCTTAACCTGTCATCTTCTTTATTTTCTTCTGCCACCTATTAGATTATCTATCTTTTAAAATACTACATCATAATGAATGAGTCAACTAAAATAAGTTAATCAGGGATTATATATATAAAAGAAAATAGATAAAGATGATAGTTTAGAATATGTGAAGGGATTCTGAATGGACATGGAATCAAGTTGGGATGGGTTAAGTTGAGAGAAGTTTTTATTGAGAAATGTGGAATAATAAATTTGGATGGCCCTAACGATGATAATGGGGAAAATTGGCTCTTCCAAGGAACGTCTCATGGCAAGGTCAGCAAATGGGAACGATGTCACATGTTAATAATTGAATAAATATCATAAGTGTGTTTCTTTAATTTGTTCCCTCTCTAGATAAACTGAGAAATTGACTTTTGATTGTGATGGGTCCCTCCAATAATCGAACTTCTTCATTTTCAACTCCTTTACGTTTTTTTCTCTTTCTTTCAATATTCATGTTTTTATGGTGTTTTTAATATTTAGATACAAAAATCTTTATAAATAGTTAAATTTTCTCTAAACTTTTAATAATATCACATGTTCCAAATTTCGGGAGGTTTTATGAAGTGCTTCTTTAGAAGTTAAACTTCCATTTATTCGATTTTGTTTTTCCATCTCATTCCCAAAAAAATGAATACTATGATTCCAGTTTTGAACACATATGAATACATCATGTATATGATAACTTCTGTCTTCAATTATTGGACTTCTTCATTTCTAACTCTTTTACTTTTTTTAATATCGTTCTCTTCAAATCTTATGTTTTTTAACAATTCGATCACCAGAACTTAATTTATAATCAAAATTCTAAATTTTTAACAATATCATATGAGATAAACACAATTTTTAAAAATCAAAATTAAGTCAAAATAGCAACATAAATGACATTTAATTACTGGACGAATATTCTTCTTCTTTTTTGGTCAAATGATAGTGTTCCAACTGGTTTTGTCTAAACAATTTTTGTTAACAATGAATTTCCCTTAATTATTTAATTTTGAATATACAGAAGATATATTATATTATCATCTAGTTGACTTAATGACTCATACATTATAGTTTTAAAACTCTATCATTCATATCAAAAGAGAAACAATTTTTCGTGATTGTGCAACTATACATATAATAACATATATACATGTACATTTATATACATACTCTTAAGAAAAACTGAATAGCCAGATATCATAAAATCACAAGACTAGTCCTATAAAATCTGAACACCCATTTTATTGACCTCTTTTACAAAAAATTTGCAACCATACAATTTTATTTTTCTTCAAAAGTTGCCCTTTCATTTAAGTTAAAAGTCTTCATTTTGACTTGATATATTCCCCACTTCAATTTCTCTAATTTACAACCCTAATTGGAATAAAAATACAATTTTCAAAATATTTTGTAAATCCTAGAGCTTGGCTTCATCATAGATTAGATGTATCTATAAATATATATATGTAGTACTTAAATATGTGTCTCTATTATGTAACAACGTGAGTAGCCGATTATTTGTCTAACTCCTGAGCCTCTCCCTATATAGTCTTCAAAATCTTGATTAACCTCACATATAATCATTGAACCCATATGCTGTGGTGGTGGTAATTCCAAAAATAAAAATAATAATAATGAGTACTGTGAAAATTAGATGATTCAAATGATTACTATGAGATGCACGGACTATGAGCTTGCAATCACGTTTCTCATATTAGATGATTGGTCTTAGAATAATCTTCAAAATTGACATAAATTTTATTTAAAATTTACTTACTGTAAATCTGTGTGGCTAATGTTGGCTTTCGAGAGTTTATAAACTTGTTAGTTTAAAACAATGTTTACAAGTTTACAATAAAGTTGAAAAAATGTATTTAATTAAGGAATTAAATATTTGTTATTTTGCATGATATAATTTAGTGTTTTAGATACAAAAAAGTTATATTGATCCCATTGTTCAATATAATGGAAAAACATCCTAATAATTCATAAAGATTTTCCAAGGTTTTATAGTCTCTTAAAACTTGCCTAGGTGTTATAGCTTTTCTAAATAGAACTATTAGATAGTTTTTTCGAGGAAATTCTCAGCATTTGACATTTTAAAAGAATATGTTACCATCATCGTTTTGTCCTCAAAGATAAATAAAAGGAGGATTTCATCATATCATTTGACAATTTCTCAATAATTATATATAAAATTCATGAATTCCGAAAATATCACTATATCGTGAATGCGATGTTAAAACTGTTCCATAGTATTAATGTAATCAAAGTCTTCTATGAAAAGGAAAGCATAGAACACCATTTGTAACGTATTTATTTCAGGAACAAGCATCATATAGTAGTACGTACGGTCATACAGAAAAAGCAAAATGAAGCCATTTAACCAAAAATATAAATAAGAAAAAAATTAATGCCAAATTGCCATTTTTCTCTTTTGTGTTAGAATTTTTACCTTATAGTTTTAGAATCGAAGAATTTTTCGATATATATATTGAAATTTGAGATTTGAGGGTTTGAGAGTTTGTTCATATGCCCTAAGAAAAAAACAGTCGGTTATTTGACAAAAAAATATACAAGGAATATATTTTTGGACAAACTTTTAACATTATAGACAAAGAATCTGTTTGTTGTAAAAAAAAGACAAAAGAATCTGTTTTGAAATTTAGTAATCTACAAATTAAATATGATAGAAAAATATGTAATTTAACAATGGAACTTTATAAAAGATAGAAAATATAATATTTGAAATATCTGTAAATAGGCCAACAAATTCAGATCTTTCTATTTAGTTCAATTGAATTATTGCAAAAAGTAAACAAATTTCGACGTAACCAGAAAATGCTGCACCATGTACGGCCTCACATGCCGTCCTTGGACTCGAGATAATCAACAAAGGTTAGTTACTTGCTCCCTTCTTCTTCTTTTATTTATTTTTAATTATCTTGTCTTTCATTTTTCTAATATATCTGCTCAGGGAAAATAAAAATTAATGTTAAATTTTTCAATAAAGCCAATCTTTTTTCTGTAAATATAAAGCCAATCTCTTGAATCAAGAAATTCCAAAAACACTTGTACATTTGTTCATGAAGATTTTTCAAAATTACATTTATTTTTCTCTGAAACCACATTGGTCAAGTGACATAGACATTTACTCATAAAGACATTCCTTAAATTCAAAGCCACTGAATTTTAATATTTTTTCCTTCCAACGTAATTTCTCTCGTGTTGTACTTTTCTCTATTACAAATGTCATTATTTATGTAAAATAAATTAATAAAATATTTGCTTGGATAATTTATGGTATTGGTGAATTTGGATCCATCCTTTTTAGCCGTTATATACAACAAAGTAATTATTTAATGCAAATAGTTACTTATTCTGTAACTTTGTCGGCGGATATTCATGTGTAAATACACGAGATAAAAACTTTACTTGTCTGCAAATATAAATCAATTAATCTTAGGCAATTATGCTATTTTAATTATATTGACGATGCAACTTGCCGAAATAAAAACAGTGTGCAACCAGATATGATATATATACAGCCATTCAAAAACATTTTTTATATATTTACTATTTGTAATAAAGGTTTTTTTTTTACAAATCTAAAATTCACACTATATCATTGGGTATATAAGTAAGTCATGTCAGGCTAGAAAAATGATAATTTTAAAACCCTAAGCAAATGCTCTCATGTTTCAAATCTTGAAGTGTATATTCTTCTATGATTATATCGTTATCATGTTATATATTCGAACAAATGCATCGAGAGTTAAATCCTAAAATCAGATTCGAGAGTTACACAAACTTTTATAGGAAAGATAAGTTATAGTATTCCTTATAAAAATAGATTCTATGAAGAAAAAAAGTAAAAGAAAGATAAGTTAAATGTCAAAAAATGCAGGCGCATGTGTCCATTTTCGATTAAGGAATCAGCTTTAACCTACACTAATTTTTATATCAAAAGGTGACAACTCTTTTCAACGGTCCTATCAGTAAAGAAAATCATATACAGTTTTTTATTTTTAATATATAGTTTTAATTTCATTGATCCGTTATATTGTATACACTTGAAGAGATTCGAACGCCGTTAAATAAATTATTGGTTAATAATCGGCGTGAATTAGGGCATTGGAAGGCGTGAGAAGAAGAGAAAGTACGAAGGAACTTAACCTAATCTCACGGCACCGTAACGAAGAAGAAGAAGAATCTTATTGGCTCTTTAAGGATCTGTCATTTTTACATACAATTTTAAACAACCAATCATTCTTAGCCACGTGAAGTTGTCTACCTACAAAATTATTGCGCTCTGTTTCGGATAAAATCTGTATCCACTGAACCTATCGTTTTGTGTGTATCCCACTTGAATCCTTCTTTTGCTCCATCGGTGGAAATAAATACCTTAAAATTCTCTTGTATGTCAAATTCCAAAAATAAAAGGCCAAATAAGTCTTTTTCACATATCTTTCTTAATATCGAATTCCGAATATTCGAATTTCACCATTATATTTTATTATTGACCAACCAATTTGTGAATCTTGCTGTTGCAGTTCTAGTATTGAATCGAGTCACCGACCATATTTTGAATATATTAAAAACCTCCTCAAGTATGAAATTTTCGCTCTAATAAGGTTAATATACGTATTATAATTGTTTGACCAAAAAATTAATACTTTGGCTTTTTAAATTATTGTGAGTGAAATGAAATTATGTCGACATGAACCTCAGTTGACTTAATTACTCTAGTTATGGTTCATATCAAATGGTTTCAGGTCACAAACCAAATCTCAATTTGTAAAACTCATTTTTGGTAATTAATCATCTTTTTATCATATTCAGAAACAAAATGGTATATTTCTGTATAAAGAGCTTACAAGCTTATTTATGTCGTTTGCTATATCTATATTTCAGTCTTGAAAATAGTTATCAATCCAATAGATTTATAGATTATGAATGGACCACACCACTACACCAGGATTCATAGTCATAATGGCGTATTCTATTTGAGAACCATGTGATTAATTATGCGAATATTAATACTTTCTTTTTCTTCAATTATTATTCAACATATCTATACTAATAAAAACAAGATTTTAAGACCTCTTAAGCCATCCAACTCATCTTTCTCAAACTCATATCTTCTTGCCACATCACTCCTATCTTCTTGTCCCATCAGCTTTTGTTTTAGAAATTTTTTATTTTTTAATACAAAAAATCAAAAGACAATTATTATTTACTTAATCACATTACTTACTATAATATGGACATTCAAAGGTCTCACATCAAATTAAGTTATATTATGTTGTAATATATATAAACCAATATATTGGTTAGAAGTACTTAATCATATTACTTACTATAATATAAACATTCAAAGATTTCACATCAAAATAAGTTATATTATGTTATAATCTATACTAAACCAATATATTGATTAGAAGTATAATATATCGTATCGTATGACCAAAATTGTTGCCACATTACTCATGTTTTAGAAATATTTTTTTTAAAAAAAAATACTCAAAACAATTATTTGCTTAATCACATCACTTGCTCTAATATGGAAATTCAAAAGTCTCACATTAAATTAAGTTACATTTGAAACTTCTTTACAACTCGATTTTACGTGACCGGAAACTTTCTGGTCCGGTTTGGAAACGACACAATCTCTAATTATTATAAAAGCGAAATATGTTATATAAAACATTTTTTCATTTTTATTCTATATTATATAAAATATCTATTTTATATTCTTCTTCTCTTTCATATATTTATATTATTCAGAACATCAATATATAAAATATTTGATATAAATACCAATATATAGAATGTCTATTTAATATATGATTCATGTGCAATATAAATGAATTTTCATGTGTTATTTAAATTAAATAATCTTGTGGCTATGTTATTGATTAGAAGTCATGTGTAATATGTCGTATGTCTCTTTGCATTAGTAAATTAGTAACGGTTAGTAACACTTTCAAGAAAACCGGAGAGATCAATGTCATTGTTGATTCATATTCTCCCTTTAATCACAACCAATGGACTAAACGTTAGACAGTAACTAAACGTTACATTAAATTTCCCCCCACTTTGTAATTTACTCACCAAAGCCCACTAACTCACATTAAATTTATATTTTTGTACAAATATTAGTCCTTCACCTCAGCTTCTCAAACGATTTGAGAGATAACAAACCATCATATTAACGCCCCTTCATCTCCACTTACCAAAAGATGACACCACAAATTACCATCCCCTCTTCCAAATCATTCACTTTTGATATCCTTGATGTAATAGACGGCCAATTCTGAAGTGAAGAGGTCATTGCACGATTCATGCATCATTGAGAAGCTAGGAATTTCAAAAAGAGCAATATTCAAATGGGCCATTGAACTCCTCCTCTTGGACTCCAAGGTACATTGAAATCTATTTCTTCTAAACATTATTTGGATTTTTATAGGATTTGAATAATATATCTAACTTTTTTGATATTACTGTTAACAAAAGATAATGTTTGATGAACATATTTGAAACTAGTGTAGATCTTAATTCCACATTTTATTTTAGCTAATGGAATATAAGTTAAAAATAATATGTATATATATATATATTGATTTTTATTATAACTAAACAAAAATGTAGATGCACATTATTATTCTCTAACCATATAAGTGAATTACTTAAATGTATGATTTAAATATTAAGTTACAGCTTCACGAAAAAAAATTTCTTAAAATTTTCTTAAAAACACTTTTACATCGACATGTCATTCAATTTTTTTTTTGTGCTGATGCTTCAGAAAAAAATTTATATTAAAATTATTATATTATCTTTATATTGTTAAAGAACTATGCTACAATAAATATATTATTTGATATATGAATACAAGCAAAACAAACAAATCTATTAAAATGACATTGAAAATAGAAAACGATAGTATGATTTATTAATCAAAATCACAAACATAGAGAATTTAAAGAAACTAAAGAATATGAATATATGACCAATGCTCACAGTTATCTCGAATCTACAATTACAGAATTTTCTCCATTCGCGATCCTCTGCTTCAATTGTTGAATATTGGTGGTTAAAATGCATAATTTTCCCGGGATTTCTCCATTATTTTAAATAAGTAAATCCTATTTAACCGGTCAAGTAAATGGTTTTCTTGAAAATGTTACTAAATGTTACTAATTTACGTTGCAAATAACCTATTTAATATTGTTTGATATTTTACAAAAATCACATATCTATACTAATAAAAGTTAGTTATTAGTATAAACATTCAACCGTCTTACAAAGTATTTATCTTTCTTAGTCGGACTCATAAGACTTTTAGAAAACTATTAAAAAGTTGACAAAAATATTTTAATTTTTCTTAAATAATTACATATAATTATATTCGAGTTTACTTGTTAAAATATTTATATAAAAATACAAAAGACCAAACTTTTACGAAATTTTAAATGAGAAAATAAAATATGTTAAACAAAAATAAATATAGATGTATATATAGTATAAGAACCGGGCGTAGCCCGGTATTATCTTATATTATAAAACTTCATCAATTATGCTTAACATGTTTTGATACATATACCCATTTTTACTTTTCAATTCCATGGTTAAACAAATAATCTCGAAAAATATACAAAAGAAAAACTCAAACTCTCTTAGGAAAACGAGGATAAAAAATTTGGCCAATCCCTAATAAATAAGGATTAAAACCAAGCCAAGTGTAGAGAATTAAGATGGCTCAATGAGCTAATGAAAGACATAATTAGACAGAAAATGTTATAAAAACATTAACCCTTTTGTCCTGTATTTTGGCTTTATGAAAAGACCACGGCATATGTCATCTATGTTTTACTTTAAATTTTTTCTATATATGTATATTTATATATGTGTGGGTGTGTCATAACATCTACACGTATAAATCTTCTTTTTTCTTTTTATAATTTTACAAAGTCGTACACGTATGTATTTATATATACTAATAATTATTTATGCTGTTTTTGTTTCTCATCGTAGAATATTAATATGGTCTAATAGGATTCCATTATGATCATGACATATTCGCAAATCTACCTTTAGTTTATAACCTAATTTATATGTTTTTAATTATGTGCAATAGCATGCTGCTAGTAAATAAACAATTTTGTCTGATTGAATCATTTTGAAACGCATACATTTTATACATCTAACAAACTTGTGAGAGTCCAAGTTTAACGGCTACAAAAGTGAATTTTATATTATCATAATTTTCCTAATGAAACGTTAAAAACCAAAAGAAAACAACGTTTTAGTGAGATTTGAACACAATAACATTATATAGTCTGATGGTTTGTATTACTATCATTTTATTATGTCAATAATTCATTGGCAAAATCCAATGCATAACATAAATTTTATTATACAGAATTATATAAATATGTGAAGTAGAATTGTAGAAGGCATTTATCCACTTCACTGAATACTTTGTCCGATGTATTTGATATGTTGTTATATATAGTTTGAATTTTGAATAAACTAATACAAAATATTAATGTTTTCTTTATTGTTGGAAATTGCGAAACAAGGGCATGTATTTGATCATTACTCTCTTATGACCATTTTGTTACAAAATTTGTAAAAAGAGTGTGTACAAAAATTAGCGAATCAAGCCGGTAAGAAAGCCAATAGGTGAAAAATGAATATTTAATTATAGTGAACATATCACATGTAATTTTGTTAAATATGTGGTCTACTAGTTTTAACTTTTACATCAAATTTCTGGGTCAACCAATAAGACTTTTATCACCATTTTAGATTTCTATTTCTACTCAGACTCTGTTTTTCCAACATTCTAACTCAAAGACTAAAACTTATGTACACAACTCCGTGGAAATGTGCTAAAAAGTCTAATCACACGAGCAAGTGGGCGGTCAACCAAAGAGACTGATGTTGAAATTTACAACTAAATGCGACCAAAGTTATGAAGTAGGAAAATATGAAATAACAAACCGAACCAAAAGTTCTATTATACAACTATTATTTGGGTTATAAAGAAAAAACTGCTACAGTTATCGTAATTTTATACTGAACTAAACCAAACTAAAAATTTCTTCACATTTTCTTTCTACATTTTCGTAACCTCCAAAAGAAAAAAGAAAAAAGAAAAAAAGAAAAAAAAACCACAAGTTTATATCTTTTTTTTTCCAAATATCTTTAGTTTAGTGGTTAAATTTATTTATGCAGTTATTTTATTAAAGTTTGAGCATGATGAGATATGATATTTGTTGAGGGCAAATATAATGTAATAATATGGGACATTTTTTGAATTTGACACAAAGAATACTCTAAAATTTATATATATATATATATATATATATAAGACTACACTAAAATTTATCTTTATGAAAATTGGTTGTGGCAAGTGCTCACACCCTCACCAACGTAGATTCGCCACTAAATTCAAATATATGAAATCGTGTAATTTTGCGTTGAGTTTGAGATAAAAGATTTAATATATGAATTAGATTTTATAATTCTTTTTATATAAATAGTAAAAAAAAAATTGTTAAAATTGTAGAAATATAATTATTACAAGAGCCTGAACTACCTACCTAACCTTTTCATAACCTTTTCACACATGTAATAAATTCAACATAAGATTAACTTTTTCATCTATAAAGTTGGAAAAACATGATATTAGTTGAGCCGAAATGAGCTTTATTGTCGTACGAATCGTACTAAAACTCTTAAGACAAATATTAAGAGATTTTTTTCCATAAATATATTATGTGGATTTTAAATTTCCAAGAGGGTTAGTGACATTAATTGGACATTTTCGTTGTCTTTTGGTCAGCCAATCAACACACACACATCGATTAAGTACATGTGGAGCCACATGATCAAATCTTTACACATATGTATACGTAACCCTGTGCTTATGGACAAAATTTACATAAATTTTTTATCTCTTACAGAGAGATCAACTTGTATAAGTTTATTTATGGTTCTGGCTTTTATCATTTGATAATGAATCAATAATTTCTTAAATAAATATGATTGTCCGTACTTATCTTCCTAATCTGAAGATCACC
The DNA here is from genome assembly GCA_023374145.1 of Lepidium sativum. NCBI lineage: Eukaryota > Viridiplantae > Streptophyta > Magnoliopsida > Brassicales > Brassicaceae > Lepidium > Lepidium sativum. The sequence continues at coordinate 20,008 of JAKUCM010005915.1, forward strand.
GATTGATTATATTTATATTACTAAACAAAATTAATCAATAGCTTTCATGTTTCCTGATGCCGTGTCTCATGCATCAAGTTGCATTCTGCATACCTTTATTTTATTTTGTTAATTAAGGTATTTAGAAAGTAATTGGATCGAACTAATTTTTATGATGAACTAAGTGTTTTTTTATTTATTTATAACAAGCTGAAGAGTACAATGAATAAGGAGATAAAGAGCTAGAGGTATAAAAGTCTACATTATTGCCTAATGATTTCTTTATCAAGCTCTTCTCTTTTTATAACTCAACTCATAACTTTTTGGTTCGACATTATTTCTCAATGTTCTTCCTACGATCTTTGAGATCGTAATTCCAACAACGAAATAGTGCATATGATTATTCCGACTCCAGTGTATTTAATAAACGGACTTGTAATCCAAAACCAAACCAATTATACGTTTTCTTATGTAAACATAATCTAACCTGAATTTAGTTCAACAGAATAAACCCAAAACAAGAAACCTTAAAGTAAATCTCGACATGGGACATGCCTAAAACGTAAAATCATGAGGCATGTTACAAAAGAGAGGCCAAAAATGCACTGCAACATTAAGTTCGATCTTCTAGAACTCTAAAAAATAATAAGTATGACCTTGGTTACTTAGCTCATAAAGCTAGACAAATTTTTCATATTTGAAACCGACATATTAAAGTGATTTTATGAATGAAATTTTACAAATATCGACATGTGAACATGACCATGTGGTATGTACGGATAAAGAACTAAAGATATCTTGGGCAGCGAAAGACCTAACATTCATATAGACATATAATATCCACAAGAGCTCAAGACACGAAGGGACAACTTCATTTACTATACAGATTGGCCACTACCACTAAAACCTAACATTTCCTTCGTTCTTGTAATACTTTATATACAGCTTTTTATTTCAATT
>JAKUCM010005916.1:0-29840 GCA_023374145.1 Lepidium sativum
GAGAGAGAGAGAAAACTTCAACTTCAAGTTCAATTGGTTTGTTGAAATCTAACTTATAGCTGTATGTGGCTGTAAAATCAGATAATTCATTCAGAATTGTTTTAGTATAATAGATAGATGATTTTGGAGATAAACTTACTGGGTTAGATCCTTGAAAAACACCTTTTTGTATCACATTACAATTCAACGTTCTTTTCAATGTTTTCAAGGCAGGCAGCTCCGGGTTTAGTACACTCAGACATGACCTGCTAGTGTTTTTGTATCACAACACAATTCAACGTTTCATTTAGAACATATTCGATTGGAAGAAATAACCACGTACCCAACAAAACAACAGCTTGTGCTTTAGATCTCCAAGCAAGTGGTCACATATACCATGAACGTTTGCTCTGTAAGTAATCAGATTAATCTATCGTAATCATCTTCAAACTTTCATACTATGTTAATTAATATGCAATAAAAATATTAATATAAGAGATATGAGTAGTGTCTTACTTATTTCTTGAGGAGTAGTTACCAACTAAAAACTCTTCAAAGCAGAATTGTCGGAAATCTTTAAGAAAGCTTTCTTAAACACTATCTTGTATCGAAAATACTATTCCATTTCTTCTTTCTATTGAACTTAGTCGTTTGCTATCAACTATGTCTACAAGTAGGCCTTTAAGATCAAGGACATATTTTTTCCCCTTGAGATCGGTCCTTAGGCTTTACTATCGTATATCTTGTACGATCATATGTCTTAAGGGGAACTTGTGTTTTATGCACATGTTGTTGCAGGGGCATATCACTCTCATGTTCGCTTTTTTGCTTTTCTACGCTATCAGAAACTCGTGTTCCCTTTTGGTTATTTTTCTTCCTTACGCCATCCAAAAATTGTGTGTTATAATCTAAAAGAAATGAACAAGAAAGTTCCAACAAACAAAAAGTTCTTACCTTTCGGTTTCTTTGACTTTCAACCGCTAAGTGAAAAATACTTGGTTTATTTTTTGGCGCACTACAAGTACCACTCGAGGCAATGACTCACTCTCCTTCTTCTTCATCCTCAATGCTTTAGTCTGTCTGAATATCATCTGTTAGAGTCTTGTTTGAAAGGCTCTTACCAGTCCGATCAATTTGAGTAGCATACTGAATATCATCTCTTAGACGTACTTGAGGCAATGTGTAACACCCGCGTTCCACGGACCCTTCAGGTGATTCTGGATGGGTTCGAGGGACAAAGGAAGTTGGATTGGGAAATAAGGAAGGATAGGGGTTTTTGTCGGATAAGGCTGTGGGAATTCGGACAAGGCTGTGGGAATTCAGACAAGGCAATGGAAATTCGGAAAAGGCAAGGTGAATTCGGACAAGGCAGTGGGAATTCGGACAAGTCCCTGGAAATTTGGACAAGGAAAAGAGGATTCGGACAAGTCCCTAGAATTTTGGACAAGACAGTGAGAAAATCGGTGAAGTCCATGAAATTCAGACAAGTGAGTGATAATGTCCGGAAAAGGGGAGTGACAGTGTCCAGACAAAAGAGTGACAGTGTCCAAACAAGTTGTTAGTTCGAACATGTAGTGAAGTGTTCGGACAGGTAATGAAGTGTTCGGACAGGTAATGAAGTGTTCGGACAGGGAGTGAAGTGTCCGAACTGAGGGAGTGATATTGGGAAGTGGCTGAGCCGTCCATGGGTCGGTCCAGGGCATAACTGTCCCGTGGGTTGGACTTGGTCCAACATAAGTGGGCTTGAATTTGGTCCATCATGGGAGAATTAGGGTTAGGTTTTTCCACCCATAACCCTATAAATAGAGCTAAAAACCGCCGCTGCTAAGAAAATCACAAAAAAACTCTAAGATAAAATTGGATTTCTTTGCGAAGAGCTCTAAGGCCGATTTTTATCGATTCGAGCAAGAGGAAGAACATATCGAGAGCGATCGAGACCAGATCCGAGTAACCTGATTGGGAATCACATCAAGAGGTGTCCTAAATAGGCTGAGGCAAAGGTGAGTTTAGGGACCGTTGTGGGTGATCTATGGATCGTTTTTGGACAATAGTGGGATTAAGTCTTAGACGGGTTATGATTGCATGATTGATTGGATGAATGATTATTGTTTTCCGTTCACGATTGTTGTTTTGGTTGATTCGGGTGAATCTGGGTAACCGACGCAGGAGATCTGATCGGACTCTGAGCATGAATAATGCTGGACTCTTAGCATGAATAATGATGTTCTCGGACTTGATTGCTTATTGTTTGAATGCGTTTCTGGTCTGGCCTAATAGGACGGAATGACCGGCTCACTAAGAAATTCAATTGCTTACCCAATCTGCGTGATTGTAGGTGAAGTACCGAATGATCGTGAAAGTGGCTAAGTAGGAGCGAGATCGAGGCGAGAGGGAGGAAGGATGGAATAAGACTGGGATAAACTAGTTCTAGACACATATGTTTTAAACATTCTTGCAAACTTGTTGTATTAGAACCTCTTGATTAGTTTATGCATATATTTTTGGGCTTATAAAACTGTAAAAAACTCAAAAACGACTAAGTAAAGTAAGAACCGAAAATTGACTAAGTGTTTGGTCCGCCCATGACCAAACTGAATCGAATCTGGACGTAGGCATCACGAGTTAGGGTGCCACACAATGCCTCACCATTTATTTTAGAAACTCTCTCACATCCGTCAACTTCCTTGTCATCTTCAATGATCCTGCCAGTGTGAATATCATCTCTTAGAGACTCCATTACATGGATTATGCCAGTCCGATCATTTTGAGTAACAAACTGAATATCATCTCTTATAGGCACGATTACATGAATCCTACCATTCTGATTTTTGTGTTGAACATTTGTGTCATGATTTACGCAATCTTCATCTTGATTCTGATTTTCATATTCTGGAGGCTCATCATCCTCATATCTTCTACTATCTAATCATCATCTCCATATCTCAGATTGCTTTTAACACTAAGATCATCATTTCTTAAAGGGCTACAATCCTCATAAACAGTTTCAGTATGATACCGACATTCATCTCTTGTATAACTTTGATCACCAAGACCAACCTCATTGTGAGATTAATTCTTACCTCTTTTCACTAATTCTAGTTCTTTTTCCAACGCTGCTACTCTTTGCTCCACTTCTTTTTCTGCTTACGCACAACCTTCCACAATTGCATTTCCAAATTCATCTACATTTTTATTTTTTATTCAGAATTTGATATGCTCTCCCTTGATTTGCTCCCTCAACTTGAGGTTTTCTCTTAGTTTTTCAATTCGCCAAATCTTGTTTTACAAGTATTTCCACCATATGTCATTTCCCTCTTTTAAATCTTCTTTTGAGGCAATTTTTAGATCAACAACATTGGTATCTGCTTCAATGATGTTGGCCAAAAGAGGTTCCTCACCAGACACAATACATAATACATTTGGTAGTTATTACCCTCATTTCCTAATATTTTTATCTTCTAAAAGTAAACCTTAACCAATTATTGTATATGATTGTTCTCACTCACTTCTCTCTCTTGTGAACCTATTGTACTCTCAACAAAACTCTAGAAGAATATAAAGCATTTTAGAAAGAGCTTTTCACAAGTCGAGTTCTCTCGAGGAATTTATCGACCTAGAGATCATCAATTTTGGCCGTTAAAACGAACCATAGACTCGACTATTTATCTATAAAATTCTCACGATCAAAGGATCGTTAAATGTTTGCTAGAATTAAACTCACTACAAGAATCAATCTTGAATTTTAGACACAGACTTTTGAAAAAGATGGGGGTAATGACTAACCTTAGTATCCTTAACCTTGTCATATAGATTTCCTCCAGTAAATAACCTTTGAGATGCTTAAGTTTACAAAATTTTGATTTTCACATCCTTCGACATGCATCATCTGCTCCTTCCACATCTTCAAGGAATTCATTCTTTAAATTGACAATGGTCTCAAAAGCCAAAGGCTGCATGGGAAGTAGTAGTTATAGATCTCAGATAAATGAAAACAAATTTTAAAGACATTAGAAAAAAACATACTTCCAACCCAAGGATGAAACCCGAAAAATATATTTACTTTTCACAGTTAGGTGGGTTGTTCTACAGTATTTTGGATGCTTTTTTATACAATTAAGAAATTTATAGGTTTCTAGGAAAAACTTCGGTACAAAGACAGATCAATGACTATATTCAGTAAAAAACTCCTTGATGGATGTCCTTTATTCTTTTCCCTTTGAAAATAGATGCTAAGAAAAATAACATCCATTTTCGACCGATCATCACTTCCCTCGGCTTATTTCATCATGTCGAGATGTGCATGCACATTGGAGATTTTTACATTTCTTAACTCAGTAAAGTATTTAGTAGCATAATCAAGGCCACCAAAGTTTGCTTCATAGCGTTGTTCAATTGGATGGCAACATAAACCGGTGATTAAGGCATATTCCCTAAGTGAATATCTGATGGGGACGTCATTCACTAGAAACCATCATTGATATGTCTTTAAATTCTTAGTCGTTCGAACTAATAATAAACACATACCCATATGTTTGCAAAAGCTATCTTTGTGCATGTGAAATATGTGATGAAACTGGGGATGTCCTTTGAACCTTTTGCTTTCTCTCTCTGATAGGTTTCCCTCGAGGTAGTTAACGATGTCCTTAATGTTACATGAGTTCTCATTATTACAATATGTCTAACTTCATAAGTGATTTTCCAACAAGATTGATAAAACCAACAAATTTTAAAAAATCATAGACCAATGAATAGACTGCAGAGAAAACTTTGCTACCATTTAGATTCTATAAAAATATGATTATATTGAATTTCTTGAGACCTCAACTCAACTTATCAATCAAAAACAGTTTTATCCTCCAAACCATTATCTTACGCAAAACAAAACATAGACAAGCATCACAATGTTCTTCACTCAAACCGCACCACAGACAAATTGATTAAGACAACAAAAAGTATTTTTCACAATGTTCTTCACTCAAATCGCATGATATATTCTAAATCATATGGTAGCTAATTTTTTTCAACAACAGAGTTACTTAATGAACAATGGGGTACCTTTTATTGTCTCTTCTCATCTCAAATTGATGAATTTTGACCGTTAAAAAGAACCAGGGACTCGACAATTTCTATGAAAATTAAGCGATAGAAACATGATTTGAATTTCAAATTCACGGCGAAACATGATGTTGTCTGAATGTCTCAAGCTCTCCTTGGAGGAAGGCGTTTCTTACATCCATTTGCCAAACTTCCCAAGAGAGATTGGTAGCCACGGATAGGATTACTCGAACGGTATGAAGCTTTGCCACCGGTGCAAAAGTGTCATTATAGTCTTCACCATAAGTTTAACTAAATCCCCGAGCCACTAAGCGAGCCTTGTATCTCTCAATGTCACCATTGCTCTTGTATTTGATGGTAAAAATCCATCTTGAGCTTACCGCTTTCTTTCCCGGAGGTAATTTGTCTTCATACCAAGTGTTATTCCGTTGCATAGTGTTTGCCTCATCTTCAACATCATCACTCCAAACCTTGATCTTCTTGGCTTCCTCATATATTTTTGGTATTTGTTCTACCTTAAGTTTCCTGCCAAAGGCCCAATGATCCATTGGTAGAAGGTTGAGGGAACACACCGCTTGAATAGGATGAGCCACCGAGTAGCTGTTGTAGTATATACGTGGGTGATCTTTGAATCTATTGCTTCTGCGGAGGGTTGGTCCTTGAACCTCTTCTTCTGTTGCTTCCTCCATCCGAGAGGTTTCCCCCATTTGTTTTACCCTTGTGCTTCGGCGAAGGCTTGGTTTTTGAGCTTCTTCTTCTAATACTTCCTCCATCTGGAAAGCTTCTTTCCTTTGTTCCTTCTCATTGTGATCATATGATCCTCGGGAGATACCGCGGTAAGCTTTTCCTTGGTCTCTGAGCTTCCCGCGGTACATACTATGTCCGTGCGTTGACTTGCTGTCCGCGCGTTGACCACGTACCGCGGTTCACGAAAACCTTCCTGCAGTCCGTGTCTCACGTCCTGATGGTCAGATGGTTCCGGTAAGGTGATCCGACTACCTTTCTTGACCGATAATCTTTTGAATGCGTTTCGATGCTTATTTGTGACCCGATTTATATTTCGGTGACCTTGATAGGTCTTGATCAATAGTGAACGGGTGAAACGAGCTCAACTTTAATGTCTGAGAAGAGACTTTGAAGTGCTAGAGATGAAGGAAACAAAGAGGATTACAGAGTACTTCTATAGAGTGTTGATGGTTGCAATAGAGATGAGAAACCTAGGTGAAGATATGCAAGATGTAAAAATCATGGAGAGGTACTATGTAACCCTCTCTGTTTCTGAGAATGGTCTCTCAGAGGTTTACATACATTGTATGCTCAATTAAAGAATCGAAAGACATAAACAGTCTTTCTATGGATGCGTTACAGAGTTCATTGCTGTGTCATTAACAAAAAATAACAAGACATTTCAAATGCTCTTCAAGTAATGAAGAACAAGTGCTGAAAGTCTCGTATGATCAAAGAGGAAGAGGAGGATCATCTCGAGGAAGAGGGAGATCTTTCAACAAGGTGTTGATAGAATGCTTTAACAGTCACAAGTTGGGGCACTTCAAGAACAAATATCCCAGTCTAGAAAGGCAGGTGAACTATGTAGAGTTCGACGAAGATGATGAAGTAGTACTGATGGCACATGTGGGGCTAAAAGGGTAAACAATTTTTAGATAGTGGCTGCAACAACCATATGACTGGAATGAAGGAGTGGTTCCACGAGATTGATGAGGGCTTTAAACACTCTGCCAAGCTTGGAAACAATGCACGAACGATTGTACAAGGAAAAAGGACCATCACGCTGAAGACAAATGGACTGATACAAGTGATTTACGACGTGTACTATGTTCCAGAACTAACCAACAACCTCCTAAGCATAGGGCAGCTGCAAGAAAAGAAACTTATAATCTTGATTCAAGACAATGTGTGTAAAATCTATCATCCATCTAGAGGTCTGGTGATTGAGACTCCGATGAGCGCCAACAAAATTTTTGTGGTACTTGCACAACAGGTGGTGACAGACACATGCTTCCAAACAAAGGCCATGAACGAGACACATCTTTGGCACTGCAGATTCATTTATCTAAACTACAAGATTCTGAAGATATTAAACTCTAAGGAGATGGTGAAAGGTCTACCACACATTGAATCATGTATGAAGGTATGTGAAACATGCTTGGTTGGAAAAAAAACGTGAATCACTCCCAAAGAAGAGCACATGGAAAGCCACAAAGAACTTACAACTCATACACACTGACATATGTGGCCCAATCACGAAAGCTTCCATCAATGAGAAAAGGTATATTCTCACTTTTGTTGACGATCATAGCAGAAAGATGTGGATCTATGTGATTGCAGAGAAATCAGAAGCATTCCATGTTTTCAAAATCTACAAGGCTTATGTAGAGAAAGAATCAGGATTGCCAATATGTTACCTAAGAACAGACAGAGGAGGAAAGTTTTGTTCAAAAGAGTTTGAAGAATACTACAAACTGAGGGTATAAAACGAAAACTGACTACAGCCCCCCAGCAAAACAGAGTGGTAGAGAGAAGAAACCAGACCGTCATGAACCTAGTTTGAAGCACTCTCACTGAGAAAAAGATGCCTAAAGAGTTTTTGGCAGAAGGTGCGAAGTGGATCACTTATGTGTTAAATTGCAGTCCCACAAGTGCTCTGGAAAACAAAACTCCAGAAGAAGTTTGGAGTGATCTCAAACCAGATGTGAAACACTTCAATGTGTCTGGTTGTATAGGTCATGTTCATGTACCAGAAGCTAAGAGAGTAAAGCTAGACAATAAGAGCTTCAAGTGCATCTTCCTAGGATTCAGTGAAGAATCAAAAGCATATTGAATGTACAATCCCATTTCAAAGAAAATAACAATGAGCAGAGATGTAATTTTTGAAGAAGAAAAAAATTTAGATTGGGGATGTAAAAATATAGAAGGAACCAGTGAAGCCTCATCTGCTGTACTTAGTTGGGAAACTCATGAAGAAAATACATTTGCTGAAGAAGAATACATGCAGGAAAAAGAAAAAAACACATTTGCAGAAGAACCAGAAACTGAAGGAGTTGCGGTTATTCTGCCAAGTGGAGATGTACAAACATCACCAAAAGAGTCTGCAGGAAGAGAGACATGATCACGAGTAAGTAGACCTCCATCTTACCTACTTGACTATGAATGTGGTCATGTGATACTGCTACAACAAGAGGTAACAACATTATTCTGTGATGATTACTTTTCTGATGATCATGTACTGCAAGTTGTCACTGCACTTGGAGATGGTAAGATCAGCAAGACTTGGAAGTTGTCTACTTTACCCAAAGATGCAAAGAAAATCAGAGTCAAATGGATATACAAGACAAAGTATGATGAAGATGGTAAGATCAGCAAGTTTGAAGCAAGACTAGTTGCTAAGGGCTATGCACAAAAATTTGGAGTTGACTACGATGAAGTATATGCTCCAGTAGCTTGGTGGGACACCATTTGGATCATCCTAGCTACATCAGCAAGCAGAAACTGGACCATTTATCAGCTAGACGTAAATAGCGTGTTTCTGTATGGAGAACTGAAAGAAGTGGTAGACGTTGATCAACCACAAGGATTTATAAGGATGGGAGAAAAAGGGAAGATCTACAAACTGAGAAAGGCACTGTATGGCTGGGAACAAGCACTGTGAGCCTGGTTTAGCAAGATAGAAAGCTACTTCATTGTGGAAGGATTCGAGAAATGTGACTTTGAACATAATCTGTTCGTTAAAACAGAGAAGCAATGTCAGATTCTCATCATAAGTTTGTATGTTGATGATCTCATTTTCATTGGAAACTGTGAGAAAATGATATTAGTTTAAGGAATCGATGAAAAGAAAGTTTGATATGACTGATCTCGGCAAAATGAGATTCTTCCTTGGAGTAGAAATTCTGCAGAAGGAGCATGGAATTTACATGTGTGAGAGGAAGTTTGCTATAGTAGTCTGATTGTTCCAGGCAGAAAGATTTCAAAGAAAGGAGGAGGAGCTGCTCTAGACACCACTCTCTACAAGCAGATAATTGGCAGTTTGATGTATCTCACAGGCACCAGGCCCGACTTAACCTTCTTTGTTGGACTTGCTAGCCAATTCATGGAAAATCCGACTGAAGCTCACTTTCAAGTTGTAAAAAGGATACTCAGATATGTGACAAACACAACACAGCTGCGAATTGTTTACAAACGCGGAGAAGAGATCCAACTTCAAGTGTACACGGATAGTGATTATGCGGGAGATATAGATGATCGAAGAAGCACATCTAGATTTGTGTTTCTCATAGCAGGAGGAGCTGTCTCATGGAGCTGAAAGAAACAACTGATTGTTTCCTTATCCACAACAGAAGCCGAATACATTGCCGTAGTTTCATGTGCAACACAATGAATCTGGATGACAAGAATTCTTGACAGGATTGGAGAGCTCAAAGAAAACTGCGTCACTATCAGTTCGACTATTCAACTATCAAAGATTCTAGTGCTTCATGGCTGCAACAAACACATAAAAGTAATGTTTTACTACTTAAGAGACTTGACCAAGGAAGGCAAAGTGAAGTTAACACATTGTGGAACTGAAGAACAGCTAACAGACATCATGACAAAACCGTTGAAGTGAAGAAGCTAAGAGAGGCACTAGGAGTCGTTGAAGTGATAGAGTAAACAAATACATTCACAAGTATTGGTTTAGGGAAGGATTTTTTAGTGGTTTATGTTAATTGGTTTAGTGTTTCTTAATAAGCTTCTAGTTCGTAGGAGTTGTTGTTTAAGACTTAGTCAAGCTATTTGTTTCGTTAGTGGTTAAAGACTTCCGAGAATGTAGGAAGCAATAGATTGTATTCAACTATTTAAGCTTTTATGAATGAAAAGAGAATCAGTTCTTTGGTTCTCATCACCTTGTTTACAAGTTGCAACAACAAGATCCAGACTTGACAACTGATTAATACATTGTGATACTAAAATACACGATAATATTTTGAAAATTTGGTTTACCAGACAAATATATATATAATAGCATACATATATATATTTATTTTATAACATAATACAATTAATCTGACTTTTTGAGTACCAAAGCTATGGATACATATTTAACAAGGGCTTTGGCTTGATCAATTAAGACAGTATCGTTGAGTGAAAGTGTTACATACAGATTCAACATGGCTTCGCTTGATCGAAATAGAGACATTGTTGTTGTAAGAAAGTGTTGTAGCCACTGCAAGAAGCTCTTCAAAACTTGATGCATCAAGGTAACCTTCCAAGAGTACAACCATTGTTTCTAGACTTTTTGAACTATTTAGTAGAAGTTCCATGAACAAAGCCACGAGATTGGACTCTGTATGTTTCCCACTAACATCGAAATGGTTTTAGGAAAGCATGGGAAGACAGAGTGTTTTGATCTTCAGCATTGACGTTGATTCTTAAGCTATGTGTTCGCAAGTAGGTGTTGAGATGCACTTCCGATATGCTGCTGCGTTTAACAGTGTGTATTGTTAGCTTTCGTAATCCAGGTGAGTTCTGTAACATCTTTGTTATACTAGAAATCACAGACCATATAATTTTCGTTCCAAGAGTCAAATCTTTGACCTTGAGCGTTGGAAATGGTACATCGCAGAGTGAGGCAAGCGACAACATCTGAAGGAAGGTACCTCCAATGGTAAGCTTGTCTACATTTTGCAAATCTTCTAACATCTTTATTATACTATGTTGAAGATAACCAGCCGTAAGGGTTTCAAGATCACAGAAGTAAAAGTTCAAGTAAGCTTCTGATAAGAGAAGAAACATCAACTAAAGTACATGTTAATTGAGAATCTCAATCTCGAACAATGAAGATGTGGCGCCACAATCTCCGTTGGCCCTAGAAACCAATCACTACAACTAAAGAAGCATCCAATATTTAATTCAAATAAAACAATAAACATGGATTCTAACTCATTGTTATAGAATCTCATTAAACTCAGATAAGTATTAAAAGTAATTAAAAAAGCTTTTTGGAAGATGAACAACAGTTATAATATTAGCATAAACCTAAAAGAGAAAGGATCTACAAAAAGTCTAAACAATGGATTGATTTATTAAAATCATAGGGAAGAGTTCTAACATGGACCATATGATCATTGATATCAGTACAATGATTATTATATCAGTAGTTCCAATATAATCAATTTATAGAAGTTTAACTTTATTTTGATCAACTGTGGGATATTATTTCCTAATATGCCCCTTCGAGATGATGACTCTTTGGTCATTAATCTCGTATGTTTGGGGATGGATCGACGACACCAATATTGGGCCTGGCTTGTCGATAGTGGGACCACTTTGGGTCGAATCGGACTGGATAATGTTGATCGTAGGGTCTGATACCATATTAGAATATGGGCTTCCAACTCAAAACCAATTGGCAATGAGTGAAGATGTCCATATTTTATATATATTAGAGAGGATCCTTTCCAACTTTCACTGCAGGATATTGTTTCCTAATAGAATGAATCACATAGCAACATAACAGAAAAAACTAATATTTGGTGATGTGGATAACTATAGAAGTCACAAACTTGTATTTTTAGTATATATATACATAACTTAACGATTTATTTCCCCTTGAAACAAGTATATAACATTAGAAATCCCTTAAACTTTACCCAGTAATCTTATTTCTGCCTAAAATCGAAGTTGAAATATTATTTCCACGCATAATGTAAGTTCAAATCTTATTTCTACATAAGTGTTGGGTAATCACGGTTTAGTCTCTACCAATTTAACAGATTAAACAAGTCTTATTTCTACATAGACCAACCCAGCTGAGACCAAAAGTCCTCATTTTCAAAAATCTCCAAATTGTCTACACACCCTAATTTTAATTCTCCTAAATTTTCAAACCATAGAAAGCAAAGAACACAAATACGAAAGCTTTGGAATTTAGTAATAATGAGTTCTCATATCATCATCTCTCCCAATTTTGTTTGATGTTTATGTTTCTTTCTCTATTCAAATCTCTAACGTATTTTACAAAAAACTTTATATTATTATTTCTCTCAGTTCTAGAATTATGAGGTTTTAGCTGTTTGTGTTTACTTATTGGTGCTCACTAATTTTTTTCTCACTTTTGTTCATTGTTTATCTCTGCTTTTACGAAGAAGAACATGAACATTAAAAATGATTGCCTTCTTAACATTTTATTTGAAGAAATCATAATATACAAATGGTGTTTATAAAGCTTTTATTTATGTCAGCTGGATTTTTATCAAATTTCTAAATTTGGTTTTAGAGTTTTTCGATTTAAAAAACTGCAATTCGGAAGATTTTCGATCTCGGGTCAATATGGCTACAATTGTGACTCTGGTTCAGTTGATTATTTTTGTCATTCGTTTTAAGGATGGTTAACATTATACCACTTAAAAGTTCAAACCACACAAATGTGCAAATAAGATTTGAACGTAGAAATAAGATTTCAACTTTCATTCTGTGGACATTTACCCATTATTTTGTATAACTATGAATGTACTAAACAGTGAGTCGCTTTTTAGTTGCACACAAAATAAAAGTTAAAACTTTACTTCCAGCCGAACTATCACATATAATACCAGAAACATCCAAAATTTACTCATCTTCTGAATTGCACACAAGATTAAGTTAAAAATCTAGTTCTATCCAAACTAACGTAACATCAAAAACACCCAAATAAAGCCATTCTCGGGTTGATATTTTTTGGGTTCTCGGTTTCATTGATTTAAGACTCATTCGAGTATTTTAATTTTTGGATCGAATTCAGTTCGGGTATAATCGGGTTCAAATTAAGTATTTCTATTTATTTTCATAAAATTTTATAATTCAAAATCGGGTAAAATTAAATGTTTTAAAATTTTGTGTGCAACTAAGAAGAGTGACAAACTTGAAATGTTTATGGTACTATGTGATAGTTCTGGTAAAATTAAAGTTTTACTTTTAATTTTGTATGATACAAACACTTTAATATTTAGGTACATTCATAATTATATAAAAGTTTCAGGCTAGAATTAGATAGTTCACCCTAAAATATATTAATAGTACTAATATTACGTTTTTCAAATAACAAATATGCACATTTATCAACTTTAATATATAATCTTATCTAAGTTTTTGATTGTGCCCTTTTAAAATCCAGTGGCTTAAGGTAAATACGAGGCACAACACTACCTATATATCCACCCGTATACAAGAGAGGGGTATAGCTAGTAGTTTTTCATTGGCTTTCTCTGGCAATAACGGCTCACTACAGTGGCGGATTCTAGATTTTGATCTATGAGTGTCAAAATATTTTTTCTCTCAAAAAGTAAATAAATTTTATCTTAAAAAATAAATGTCAATACAAATAACTATATTAAAGACATATCCTACGCTCAGTCATATTTTGGAAATTGTGTATCACCATTTCATTTGTCACAGTGTCAAGTACTTGTTTTCCAATAAAACAAACTAGACAATCACTAAAAAATGTATCACCAATACGATTACGCAAATAAGTATTCACAATATTCATTGCAGATAAACATCTTTGAATGGTTGTTGTTGAAACTGGTAGAATTAGAACTAGCTTTAAAAGTCGATAAATCAAAGGATGAGATATATACTTTTTTGTCTCCACCATAACACGAGCAAGATCACCAAGACTTTTGAGACTAGCAAATCTTTTGTCTTGTTTCACATTATCAAGATAGATATCAAGATGTTGATCAAGAGATTTGCACTCTACAAAAGTAAAGTCATCAGGATAAAACTGAGCTAATCTCATCAACTTTGACTTATCAAATTGTTGGAAAGAATCTGCCGGATTTAAGGCTGCCATACAAAAATAAATTATACCTTTGTAATACTCTTTTTGTTTCTTTGAACTCTTCAATAATTGAACTAATTCTTAGCTTTGACAAAGTTGTGCAATTTAATAAAGTCAAATTTAAGTTCTAAATTTGTTGATTGATCACCAATAAAAGTAGGAAAAAGAAGTTCGACGACTAAGAATTTTTTTTTATAACAATTGATCAATTAGGTTAAATAAATCTGTATGAGCCTAATTTATATTTTATACTAGGCTAAATAATTATATTAGATTAGTGTCAAATTTATATAATAGTGGTATCAGAAAATATTTTAAGAAAAGGTCAATAATTAAAAAATTAATATATAAAAACAATTTTTTACAAAATTATAGATGTCACATACCATCCCTGATCATGTAATACCTCCGCCCCTGCCTCACTAACTCATTTGGTTAGAGCTTTGTGCTAATAACGCGAAAATTACTCTTTTATATAAATCATTTTTATCTATTTTGTTCCCTTTCTCTCTCATTTTTTTTGCCTACGAATAAATTTCATTTTGACCCCGTATCTTTTGAAATAATCAGTTTCCATCCTAAAATTAAATTAAATTACAAATTTCTCAATTGGTTTGTAGGGTTTAAACAAGTTTACTCCGTCTCTGGGTATATCGTTCACCACTCGTACGGCCTCTTCCACTTTCCTCTCCCTAAAACTTCAATAACAAATAAGCAATAGGGTTTCTTCAAGCTTCACTCAAACAAGTCCATATCCGTCGACATATTCACTCACGTATCTATAGCTTCAAGCTTTCTGATTTGCCGTTCGGGTTACAGATTCGTCTTGGTAATTCAATTTGTGAATCTTTTGCTTCTGAAGAGAAGATTCTGAGATCAGCAATGGAAACAGATCTTCATGACTATACCATTATTAAGGAAGGAGAAGCTGAGGTTCTATTGCACAAGAAGAACCAAGTCTTCTTCAACAAAGCCCAGGTATTCATTTTTTTCCTCTTCTTTTTGTTGCTAGTTAATTTGATTCGTGTCAAAGGTTCTTCCATTTTCTGGATTTGATTGAATTCCGCGTCAATGGAAATCTCAGGACCGATCAAGTATTAGTTTTGAGCATTTTATTTTTCTTTTGAGATTCCAAATTTAGAGGATTTAAAATGCCTTTGCTTATTATGATCTCCCGTTATTTCCTATAGGTTGGTGTCATGTTGTGTTAGTGAAAAAACTATAAGAAAAGCTCATTCTTAAGCTAGAATTGCTAATATACTGCTATTTTTTTCCCATATGGATATATGTGCGAGCTAAACTAATTGCTTATTGTTTGATGAATAGGTCAACAATAGGGACATGTCCATTGCTGTCCTAAGGGCATTTATAGCCAAACGTGAGCAAGAGCATGAAGCCATGTTATCTAAAAGAGCTAGATTATCTGGAAGAGTGCTTGAGAAGGATGTCTCTGAAACTTCCAAGGAAGAAAATTTTACCGAAAATGGTGAGCATAATGCTAAAACCAACGGAGAACACGAAGCAACACCTCAGAATATACCAAAGGAAGCTGCCAAGACCGTATATGAATCTGCACAAAGGGAACATAAGCCACCAAGAGTGCTTGAGGTCTACCTATGTTCTTTCATTTATGACTATAGTAGCTGTACGTTGGTTTTTAATGTCATTGTTTATTGTGCTTTTCTGTTAGCTAACTCTCTTTTGTTTGTTATTAATTTAATAGGCCCTGTCTGCCTCGGGGTTAAGGGCTTTGAGGTATGCTCGTGAAGTTGAAGGAATTGGTCAAGTTGTGGCCTTAGACAACGACCCAGGTATTGATTCCTTCCCAATGTTTATTCTTGTTTAGGTTTCAAACCTCGACGTTTCTTCTATCCTAGCTTCCCAAGATAGTATTTTACCATTTGCATATTAAAGCATCGGTTGAGGCTTGCCAGAGAAACATAAAGTTCAATGGCTTAATGTATACTTCAAAGGTGGAGTCACATCTTACAGATGCTCGTGTCCATATGCTTAGCTACCCAAAAGAATATGATGTGGTATGCGACCAAGTTTTTCAAAATCTTATGCTCATTCTTTAGAAATTTGAACGTTTTTCATCTTATTGACTGCCTTGCTCAGCTAACTAATTTGGTTAACTGATGATGTCTTAGGTTGATCTTGATCCGTATGGTGCTCCGTCTATCTTCCTTGATTCAGCTGTTCAATCAGTTGCGGATAGTGGGTTGCTGATGTGTACAGCTACTGATATGGCAGTGTTATGTGGGGCTAATGGCGAGGTTTGCTATTCCAAGTGAGATTTTACACCTTCTTTACTTTGCTCTGATAAAATCTTTGATGTTGTCTGAATGTCTTAAATCTGTCTATTGTTAGATATGGCTCTTATCCACTGAAAGGAAAATACTGTCATGAAATGGCTTTGCGGATCCTCCTCGCCAGCATAGAGGTAATTTATTAATTTACTCACGTCAAATCTTCCAGGCTTGAAATGTTATTAAGATGCTCTATCATTAATTCTTCTCTGTAAGCTTTCTGCTCTTGACTTTGTTCTTATTGTTGATTTGCAGAGCCATGCAAATCGCTACAAGCGGTATATTGTTCCGATTCTATCAGTCCAAATGGATTTCTATGTCCGTGTTTTTGTTCGCATTTACACGTGAGTTATCCTTCTTTTCCAACATACTTCCTCTCAGATAGAGGCAAAGTAAAGATGAAAGCTTTATGAAATACAGTTCTGCGAGTGCAATGAAGAACACTCCACTGAAGCTCTCGTATGTCTACCAATGCATTGGTTGCGACTCCTTTCATCTTCAATCTGTTGGAAGATCTCTCCCAAAGGTCTGGTGTCTGTCTCATTGCAAAATTAGTTTAGTTAGTTTCTGAAAGCTGTGGTTTTCATTATTCTTTTTTATTAATTTTGTTTTGGCAGAATAACAGTGTGAGGTATCTACCCGGAGTTGGTCCTGTTGTTCCTCAGGATTGCACTCATTGTGGAAAGAAATATAACATGGGTGGTCCAATATGGTCCGCACCAATGCATGACCAGGAATGGGTGAATTCTATATTAAACGGTGTTAAATCCATGAAAGATAGATATCCTGCTTATGACCGAATCTGCGCTGTTCTTACCACGATCTCAGAGGCAAAGTTCTCCTCCAAACTCTGTAAATTTTAGCTTTTGGTTTGGGCCAATTTCTGTAAAATCCTTTATGTTCGGCTTGTCTCCAGGAATTGCCAGATGTTCCGCTCTTTTTGAGCCTTCATAGTCTCTCTGCAACGTTAAAATGTACTTCACCGTCAGCTGCATTGTTTCGATCAGCAGTAATCAATGCAAAGTTTCGTGTCTCGGGGTCTCATGTGAACCCGCTTGGGATTAAAACTGATGCTCCAATGGAGATTATCTGGGACATCATGCGGTGCTGGGTAAAGCCATTCTCGTTTCCTTCAATTTCCTCAACAAAGTCTAAAGGCATAAGCTTCACCTGTCTTCTTTTTTCTCGATGATGATAAGTGAAGTATTTTGGTTGCAGGTTAAAAATCATCCTGTGAAGCCGCAATCACCTGAACATCCTGGAAGTGTGATTCTATCTAAAGAACCATCTCACCAGGTCTCTCTTTCAGTAGCAATTATTGTAGTGATTCATTCCTCGCTTGAAAATAGAGTACCAAGCTTGAATTGTAAACGTTGTTTTCTTTTGGACAGGCTGACTTTTCACGCCACATTGGTTCGCTTAGCAAAGCACAGGCGAAGAAAGTAGCCCGGTTTCTTCCAAATCCAGAGAAGCATTGGGGTCCAAAGATAAGGGCTGGTCGTATTATCACCAGCAAACACGTGTCGCTTCTTGGTCATGAAGCAGTTAACAGTCATCTCAACGGCCATCACAAAGAAGCAGGAGGAGAAGAAGAAGAGCCTCAAGAAGATGCCATTGAGGATGAGCCAGATCAGAAACGCCAAAAGACAGCAGAAGATATTGCCTCAACATCATAGGGCTAGTATTTACATTATAATTATACATTTTTGTCTGCAAAAGATTTGTGATCGTAGTTGTGCGTTTCTGATCTAAGAACTTGAGCGTGTTTCACAGACTTGCAACAAACAATTTATAAGTCTATGAGTTCTTCAGATCTGTTTGCGATTATTTCAATAAACCACATTGGAGACGATGCACGAGTTAAGTTATCCAATTTTTGGTCGTTTATGTATTGCAAGATCTGTGCAAGGAGTAAACATCTGCCATGGGAATTGCCTGCAACCAAAATATCCAACATGTTCTCCATTGCAGCAAACTTTTGATTCGTCGTTTGTTGTTGTTGCTTTAGCTTCGCTATTTCTTCATGCAAAACCATCAACTGACTACGGATAGGGCTTTCCCGTATCTAGTTCGATGTGACTCTCTCGACATCTTGAGCTGATCCTATTCCAATAATCCATCATTTTTTCTTCGGAGCAATCTGGAAAAACCTTTTAGTAAGAGAATAAGAATTATCTAAGTTATGGTTAACTAAAAGTTTAAATTAAATACACGTTTATGAATTGCGTTAAGTCTGACACTCCTGAACCGCAGCTTCAACCTGACTGTGTAGCCTCTCACATTGAGGATCAATAAAAACACCGGACTTATTCCTAAGTAGCTACGTACAATTCTTGAAAAGAAGGAAATTGTCGAATCTTTTTAGCCTAAAAAAGTTAAAGCTTAGTTAAATATTAATTAAGTTGTAATAGAAATGAAGAAAATATTTAATTTTAAAAAAACCACTTACTATTTGTATCGCTACTCCGCCAAAAGGCATCTGTCCTGCAGTATTAGGCATAGCGACCAATAAACCATCCAGACTAATCGTTTTCCGCAAAGCGGAACACTGCGCAACTCTCCTACTGAGTTGGGGTTTACCCAATAATTCTTGAACCCCTCCCAAACTGCGTTGGTCATAAAGGTAGGTTTTTCGTCATCTCCTTTCACCTCTCAATATGTCTTTTAGTTAGAGATAGTGTTACAAAGTCGCTTCATGGCTTTCTGGTTGAACTCATGCTGGACTGTCTCGTTGATGGAGACGTCTCTGTACCAACATTCCTAGAAAAAGAAGATTTAATTAGTATTTAATATTTAGTAAATGAAAAGTAAAATATAATAATTTAATTTTTTTTTTAAAATTAATAATTGCGAAAATCTTAAATCATGTAATGCAAATGTAGTGTGGTGTTGATTTCCAGTTATGAGTCGCCTCTATAAAATAGCTTTTGATGCACTACGTAATGCTTCGCCCTTACTACGATGACTCCTCCTCCCTTTCCACGACATGATGGTTCAGGGTCTTCTTCTATGCCCTCACCAAGCGATCACATTCCCGACCAACTATGATTTTTTGTAGTAGTAAATTCTGTATAATTTAGTTTCGGTTTAATATTATATTTGTTTCCAAAAATTAAATTTTATTTAACATTTAATATTTAAATAATAATTTTATTTTAAACCATAAAAAAAAACTTGATACTGATCAGCGACTGCTCTGAGACTGAATGTTTGAGACTAATCTGCGACTAAAACGTTGAGACTGATTAGCGACTGAATGCTTGAGACTGATTAGTGACTGTTTTTTTGATACTGATTAGTGACTACGCTATTGTGACTAATTAGCGACTAATATATTAAGACTAAATAGCGACTGTTTTTGTTTTAGACTAATATGCGACTGAATATTTGAGACTAAATAGCGACTGCGTGTTTGAGAGTAATTTGCCACTCACATCTTGAGACTGTTTAGCGACTGATTATTGAGACTAATCTGCGACTGTGACTCTGCAAATGAGAGATTAGTCTCAAAACAGTAGCAAAATATACTAATAGTGTCAATCCCCAATTAGTCGCAATTTTGCGACTGTAGATGCGGGTCTTGAAACAGTCGCATTTTTGGTACTGAATAGCGACTAAATATTTTAGCGACTAAGCTTTTGCGACTGATTGTATCAGTTGCTATTCAATCTCCATTCTCGGTTTTGAGACTGATTTGAGAGTGATTGTGCAGTCTCAAACAGCGAGTTTTCTTGTAGTGCTAGGAACATGTCAATTACCGAGGAACGGTTGCTAAAGCACCGTAATAATCAATGTTTGCTTCAATTTCTTCCTCTGATAAATATACTGGTAGTAGAAGGTCCTTTATCTTAACTTTACTCCTGAATAAAGTCATGTTTCGTCTGTACGGATGGATCAATGGAAGAAATCGGCGATGACAATCAAACCAAGATGTCTTCCTCCCATGCTTCAGTTGAAATGCATTTGTCCTCCCAAGGCAATACGGACAAGCCAATCTTCCATGAGTTGTCCAACCTGATAACATTCCGTAGGTAGGGAAGTCACTTATTGTCCATATAAGCATCGCTTTCATCGTAAAATTTGTTTGGGATGAACAATCATATGCTCGAGCCCCATGCGTCTATAACTCTTTTAACTCATGAATTAGAGGTTGTAAAAATACGTCAAACGACCGCTTTGGATGGTTAGGGCCATGAACTAGTATACTTAGGAATAAAACTTCTTTTTTAATACACATCCTTAGAAGAAGGTTATAAGGCGTGAGGATTTCTGGCCACAAAAAATATTGCTGTCAGACATTTCAAACGAACGAAAACCATCGGTGCATAGAGCAAGATTAACATTCCTAATACTTCTAGCAAAATCTCTGTGTACAATATTGAAATGTTTCCACACCTTTGCATCTTAAGGATGATCGATCTTTCCATTCGTCTGTGAATGCTCTATATACCATCTCATCGAATGTCTAGTTTCGTTTTTACCTTGTTGTAAAGAATAAACGTCGTAAATAAGTTGCAATTTACGGACTACTTTACAACAAAAGTTTTAGTAAATGGCAAGGCGTTGTCAATGCATAGTAAAAGGCCAACTATGTTACAACGAAAATTTTTGTTGTCAATTTACAATTCCTTTACGACAAAATACAATTACGTTGTAAAAGAGTTGCTAAGACGTCCCTAATTTACGACGTCTCCAAAATGTCGTAAATTGACGTTGTTAAAGATATGTTCTCTTGTAGTGTATTTGCTATATATTCGCACCATTTATAAAAGTAGTAATTGTATCACTACATTTATTTGATCCACAATCTAGGTTTTCACACGTTGAATCGATTTTGAGAAGAAGATTACAAATTTGAATACAAGTTTAGTGATGATTGGTATTGAGAATATACACAGAAAATTGTACAAATTTTATATTGAAGTTATCTACTAGTTTGATCATTTATGTAGATAGTTTCTTAATTTCGAATTAGTTTATTTGTGATCTTTCACAAAATAGATATTTGGTGTAGTACTTCTATATTGTACTTGTCTACACTCAATTGATCATTCTTTTAGATAGTAATTTAGTTTCTAGTTAGTGTAGATGTTTATCACATTATTATAAGATTACATTATAGAACTATAAATTCTGGTAATATTCTAGCGTTATTTCACTATTACGGCAGACAAATGACCATTTTCTATTAATGTAAACATAATCTGTATAAATTGTGTGTAAATTTCTTCCAATATTGTTAATATCTGGGTAATTGGTTGAGAATCAATCGACATCACCAAGAACATTGAAATCAACATTTTCCGATTCAAAATATTGGCCATTCATGAATTTTAATATTGTGTAGTATTTATATTTGTTATAAATCTACACCATTTCTAAACATAGTAAGGATATCACATGCTTTTGTATGACTACATTTGTTTGATTCACAATATAGGATCTCATACAATAAGTTGATTTTGTGAAATGATTGCAAATTTAATAACTAGTGTAATGATAACCGCTACTGAGACTGTACAAAAAATTGTAGTAGTTATATACTAAAATTGTCTACACTAGTTTGATATCTTGTAATACTGAATTACAAGAATTAGTAGATTTGTAATATTTTACAAAATTAAATAGGAATTTTGTGTAGTATTTTTATATTGCAATTTTGTTAACTCGTTTGATCATTCATCTCGATAGTTGATTATTTTCGAATTAGTGTAGATGTTTAGCATGTTATTTTAATTATACAACTATAAATTCAGGTCATGTTCCGACGTTATTTCACTAATCCGGCAAACACGTAATCAAATTCCATCAATGTAAACGTAATTTGTAAAGATTATGTGCAAAATTTTCCCAGTATTGTTAATATCTGGGTAACTTTTTTAGAATCAATCGATACCACCAAGAACACCGAAATCAAAAACTTTTGATTCAAAATTTTGGTTAGTCATGAATTAAATTACTTTGTAGTATTTCTATTAGCTACAAATCTCCACCATTTATAAAAGTAGTAAGGATATCATATGCTTTTGTATCACTACATTTTTTTGATTAACAATCTAGGATTTCAGACACTTAGTCAATTTTGAGAAGATGATTTCAAATTGTATTGAAGTTTTCTACACTAGTTTGATTCTTCGTGTAGATAGTCTCTTAATTTTGAATGAGTATATTTGTGATTTTTCACAAAATATAGATTTTGTGTAGTACTTCTACATTACACTTGTGTTCACTTGTTTGATCATTTGTCTGAATAGTTGCTTAGTTTTAAGTTCGTGCAGATGTTTATCACATTATTATATGACTACATTATAAAACTATAAACTTTTGTCATTTTCTGGCTAACATGTAACCGTCTTCTATCAATGTTAAAATAGTCGATATAGATTGTGTGAATTATCTCAATATTGTTAATATCTAGGTAATTTATCTGAGAATCAATTAATATCACCAAGAAAATTGAAATCAAAATTTTTCGATTCATAATTTTGGTTACTCATGAATTAGATTACTATGTAGTATTTCTATTTGCTATAAATTTGCACAATTTATAGAAGTAGTTAGGATATTGCATGCTTTTGTATCACTATATTTCTTTCATTCACAATGTAGAGTTTTAGAAACTAAGTCGCTTTTGAAAATAAGATTTCAAATTAGTTTACAAGTTAAGTGATGCCTGTTACTCAGAATATACATAAAATTATAGTAATTCTATACTGAAATTGTCTACACTAGTTTAATCCCAATATATATGTACAAAATATAGTGATAGTTGTGGATTTGCTACATATGTAGCACGTATACTATAATAATATGAGTAGTACTACTATATTTGTAATGCACTTACTTTTGGTGCCACTGTAGGTGTTGTTGTCTTTTCCTTTGGCCTTCCTCGTCCATGTCTAACATTTAGAGGGTTGATGGGTGAACTCGTCTACATGATTTTCAGGTAGTACTATATTTCCACCAACATAAGGAACATGATATATCTTCCCACCGTGTGATGAACCCCATGCACCTATTTGGTACTGTACACATGGTAATGATGGTATGTGAAAGTCGAGTTGGGATGCTGCATCAATTGCATGGGAACAAGGAATCTCTAACTATTGATACTGCTCACAAGAACATCTACTTTCCCCACGCCACATATAGAATTATTCTCCACCCTGTGTTTGGACATTGAATTGTTAGATCAGCTATACCCAGTAACTGCAAAAGAGGTTGACTCATCCTTGTTGGCGTCAACTATTGTCTTCAAACTAGGGGTCATGAAATTGGCATCTATGAGACTTACATCATACCGTACAACAAACTAGTTCATTACATTCATATGAATGTATTCCATCATACATATAATGAAATCTTGTCCACCACCTTCATCATTCTCAAATTCGTACCACTCTGGAAACTGGTTTGACAAACTAATTTGTAGGGGTTCTGATTGTTTCCTAGTTTTCTTTTGACGACATCTAACAACATTGGATATGTTAGTCCATTAAATGAGTGAATTTACTTGCTGTCTACAATACTATCATCTACTACACTAACTCACACCCCCCAACACTAGCTTGGCATTACCAGAGTATCCTTTGTGAACCATATAAACCACTCGTGTATTTATTAGACGAGTATGTTTATGAATTCGTCTGCACGTATGAAATATAACTATAAAGGTAGACGTGTTACTAATGTAGAGTAACTATACAACATAACATTACTATATTGATATGTATACTCGCGTGAATATTAGTTACCATCACTCTCATAACTTGATGAGTTGTTGGATTAGTTGTCTGATATTTTAGATTTTCTTTATGGCTTGCTGTTGTCTTATGATATTTGATTAATGTTGGGTGCTTTGTGTATAATATATAAGGGTGTGTGATAATATTAGAGTACTTGATTATGATAGTATTAGAGTACTTGATAAGGATAATAACACATACTCAAAACTTACAAAGCAAGTTTCATCATATCTTCTTTCTTCCACCTAGATAATTCAATATATTTACACAGATTTTAATTATAAAAATACGTAAATTAGGTAGGAAAAATGGGAAATTTAATCATGCTCAAATATCAAAAATGGTTAGTTTGTGAGTTTCTAAATCATGATGGCTACATTCTTCATTCTTACACAAAAAGTTGTTATTAAGCCATGTTTCCCTTAAAAATTCTGCCAAATATGTGGTAACTAATTATCTGAATTTTCGAGTCTTTAGTTATTTGGTAACTAATTATTTGAAATATTAAAGTTTTTTGAAGGCAAAATCAATCAAAATCAAAAGAAAAAAATTAGAAGCTCCAGAATGGGTACGGTTATTCCTCGGGCAGAGGGTTCATATAATTTTATTGAGTAATACAGAGAGATACTATAGACACCTTAGTCCCTCAGATCTTTGTATGGTTTGTAAGGCTGGCTCTGAATGAATCATTCATGTATTACGAGACTGCCAAGCAATGTGTGGACTCTGGGAGCGTTTAGTTCCTTCTTCAAAACAACATGTTTTCTTTAAGTCACTCTTACTTGAGTGGCTGTTTGTAAACCTTGGTGATTCATCAGAGGTTTATGGAAGTGGTTGGTGTAGATTGTTCGCAATGTGGCTTTGGTGGGTTTAGAAGTGGCGATGTAGAAATGTGTTCGGAATAAAGGGTATATGCAAAACAGAGTGTGGTTTTTTAAGGATGTTGGGATGAAAGTTAAGCTTGCAAACGCAAGAATTCACGAGATCCATCCCTCTCGCCCTTGTATTGAAAGCATGATTTCGTGGAGTCCACCGGTAGGGGTATGGTTAAAGGTAAATACTGATGATGGGAGCCCATGTCCATCATGTGCAGGTGCTGTGCTCCGTAACAGTATGAGAGATTGTTGTGGGGGTTACACATTAAACATAGGTATATGATCGGCATCTCTTACTGAGTCGTGAGGGTGTGTATTACGGCCTCACAATTTCTTGGAACAAGAAGGTGACGAGAACTGGAAGTTGATTCGCAAGTTGTGGTTGATTTCTTCAGATAGGGATCGATGAAGAGTCCTGGCAAGTTTATGCTATGATTTCCTATAACGGGACTGAATAGTTTCTATTAAGCATATGTACCGAGAGACCAACCGCCTAGCATATGGTCTCGCCAATCATACATTTGATCTTCCACTTGGTTTTCATTCATTCGGTTGTGTTCTGGATGTTGTTTCGAGTTTGTTACTTTATAATGTGAATGGTGTGGCATGGTCAAGACAAATATTTGTATGAGTTAACTTTAAAGTTATACTAAAAATGAGAGTCTTCTCTCATCCGTTCACCAAAAAAAAATCAAAATCAAAAGGATCAAGATTTGAGTACTCGACTTGTAACTGTTTCAATATTTTTGAATAAGATCATATTGGATATCTTCAGATGATATTGGATATCCTCCACTCTGTCCATTTGAATCGGCCTGACAGTTCCACATAATACAAGTCATAGATAAATGTAATTTAGTAAAAATTAGAACTACCAGGTCTATTGTTAGGCGATTGTTTGAATACCCTCTGTCTCTATCTCTCTGTAGCATTACCCTCTTAGGTGTGTCGTCGTTCGAAAGTTCTATTTCTCGTCTCACGGGACCAAAGACAAGACTCTTTACCCAACGAGTACCATTCTGTTTCTACTTCCACTTGTGAATCTCAACATATTGATTAAGGGACTGCTTTTTACCTCGAGGATTTTATTTCTATGATGCAGATTCACAATGTCCCATCCACCTGCAATTAAAAACGTCAGATCCTTCGTTTTCTCACTCTTTCGTCCACCGCTTTTAACTACATGAATTCTTCTGAAAAATGGAATTAGGTTTGGCTACCATTGCAGTCTCTGGTGTATTTACCTGTTCCACCACCGTAGCTCAAAGACAAACTACCTCTAGAGGTTGATGACGAAAAACAATTACTGCCTAGTTGACCATAAATACCACACCTTGCATAAATATTCATCAAGCCTTCATAAGCCACAAGTAACGGTCCTCAGTAATCGAAATGGATCCTTTGAGAGGTTTAGCTAAATTGATATCCACACATACCCGAGCAAACCTTGCTCTTTCAAAGTTCAATGTTGTTGCATTCGCACGAATTGGGTTACCAATACTCAATGCGATTCCCGTTAGTATTTCCCGAATGATAGAAGTTCACATGCGGATTCATTAAGAGAATCCAAACCCGTGTTGTCGTAATCTCATTTTTAAAGGGTAAAAAAATGATGTGACCATTTCTTTACCATGAGATAATTTCCAAAAATCATGTATGTGGTATTTTGTTTGGCCTCAAAAATAAAAAAAATAGGTTAAAAAAGGTCAGGCTGTGGCGTAGATTTTAAAAAAGCAATCTGTTTCAAAGCCCATACATGATCGAGTACTATATAGTCGTAGCAGCTGAAATTAATAACGAAAAACAGAAAAAGTCGCGGAAATAGTTATCAAACCCTAATCACCTCAACAAATCTACTCGATTGCAAAAGGAGATTGAATATCGATACCACTAATTCTTATCACTGTTAGTCTATCCGAAAAACAGGTACATCATTCTCGCCGTGAAGAATTTTCAATCGGAGGACATGAGTAAGTATTTTAAAAATTTTATGTGGATTAGAGCAAAAACAAATTTAAGAAAAGAATTTGAAACCAAATGTATAAATAAAAGTACCAATTGCTCCTCCACAATGAAAAATGATGGCACCACAAAGGAGGTTTGGAATATATGTTGGTTGTGATTCTCCTTCAACTATACGGTACCTAGAACCACAAAATGGTGACATATTTACAGCACATTTTGACGACTCTCATTTTGATGAAAAATTATTTCCGGTTCTAGGGAAAAAACAAGCAAGTATGAAAAGATACAAATGCTTTGTACCATCACTGCTATATCTTGATCTCATACAAAAGATATTGAACTAGAAGTCCAACGAATTTTGCATTTTCAAAGTATAGCAAATCAGCTTCCTCATGCATTTACATATACTAAAAAGATAATAAAAATGCACATACATGCTGCAAATGTTTCGGCTAGAACCTGCTTGAAGCGTGGTAGACATGTAGGTTCTTAGGATAAAAATCCTAGAAAACGAAAAGGGGTTGAAAAGAAAACTTTACCCAAAGTAACATAAAGCATTTTGGAAAAAATAATCTAGAATCTAGTGATTATATTGAGCATCAAGGATCAGAAAGACATCATGAGAGATTTATCCACGACATCCATAATGGAAAAATATGGAACAAAAAAGAAGTACTTGATGACGTTTTTATATCTTTTGGCATAAGATATCAATGAAGAGAACACTAATTCAAAGCCAAAATCCGTATATGAATGTCAAAAGAGAAAAAAATGTAATCGTACCTATACACTTAAAGAGGTGAGGTCAGTCGGATACAAATGGGTTTTTGTTATAAAATGGAATGAGAAAAATGAAATTATGAGATACAAAGCTCGACTTGTAGCTAAAAGATTTTCTTAAAGACCTGAGATTGATTATGAGGAAACATATTACCCTGTTATGGATGTTTTTTACCTTCAAATTTCTGATTTTTTAGCTGCTGATAAAAATCTTGAGATGCAACTCATGGATGTCATAACAACATATTTATATGGGTTCATTAGATACATATATCTATATGAGAATACCTTATGGATTCAAGATGCCAAAAAAATGTAGTATCACAACCCAAAGAGTTGTATTTAATAAAAATTACAAAGATCATTATACGGGTTGAAACCATTTGGACGAATGTGGTATAATCATCTTAGTGAACATTTGACAAAGAAGGATATGTGAATATTCCTATTTGTCCATGTGTTTTAATTAAATAAACAACAACTGGATTTGTGATTACTGCGGTGTATGTGATGATCTAAATAAGATTGGAACACAAGATGAAGTACAAAAGATACGAACTATCTAAAGAAAGAATTCGACATGAAAGATCTAGACAAAATACAACATTTTGAAAATGACATATTTGTTTATTAATGCACATAACTAAGAAGTGTTATAACATTTTATCATGGATAAGACAACTCTTCCTTACCAATCCAATTATCGTTAAAGATCTTAATATTGAAATGATCATTTCGACCAGTTGAGGGAAATGAAGAGATACTTGGTCCCGAAAATACCATATCTTAGAGCAATTGAAGCTCTTATGTACCTCACAAATTGTACTATACCCGTAAATATCATTTGTAGTTAACTTTTTTGCCAATGTTCAGTTCGTCCCCTATGCGAATACATTGGAACGAATCAAACATGTCCTCCGTCATCTTCAAGGGACTACTAATCTAAGATTATCTTATTCTACAAAATTCAAATGGTAAAATGATTGGTCAAGATGCAGGATGTTTGTCAGATCCACACAATCACAGACAAGATACATCTTTACAATCGGTAGCACTTGCAATATCTTGGCCATCTTAGAAACAAATATTTGTGGCTACTTCTATGAGCCATGCTGAACTCCTCGCATTTCATGAGGCAAGTATAGAATATGTATGGGCTTAGATCCATCAATAAACACATCCGATCAAGTAACAGAACCAACTACAAATAAAACCAACTATTCTCTATGAAGATAATGTTGCATGTAATGAAAGATAGATATATCAAAAGCGTCGAGGACAAAATATATTCATTCAAAGTTCTTTTCCTACACTCAAGAACTTGAGAAGAACAAAGATACTATAGTAAAATATATTCGTTCATGTGACAATGTTGTTGACCTCTTCACAAAGTCATTACCCACCACTACATTTACACATGTTTGTAACATTGGAATGTGCCGCCTACACGACCTACAAAGATATTCTCCTCATCATTCGAGGGGGAGCTGGTACAGTTGTACTCTTTTTACCTTGGTATGGTTTTTCCCAAATAGTTTTCCTAAAAAAGTTTTTAACATGGCAACATAAGATAAACCATCAGAATCATTTGTGACAGTGGCCTCTAAGAGAGAGTATTACAAAAGTCAGAAAAATAAGCACAAAGTTTTTCATATTCAAATATTATATAATTTATGTGGAGCCCACATTATGCGCATAAAATTAAAACTAAATTTTACTTGATCGAAGGCAATTCATATACAATAACAATAATACAAAATATTATCATTTTCAAGTTACTATTTCATTTAAATTTTTTGAAGAGTTTCGATATCAAATCAAATTTTTATACCATTTAAAGTTATTATTTTCAATTATTATAATAATATCTTTATAGAATGAAACTCCATAGCACAACAAAATAACTAAACATCTTTTATTAAAGAAATTAATAAAGTATAAATTATGAATCAACCACGACCAAAAACTTAGACTTATTCTTTACTAAATCAATAATTTCATCCACAATTAGTTATTCTAAGACAAACCATAAACTGTTGATATATATATATATATATATATATATATATATAAAGAAGAAGACAAAGTGGTGGTTATATGATAATACCCAATATGAGATTAATATAGATATCACACACACTCTTTAGTATGATATTTTATCACATCATGTTCATTTGCTATTCATGTGGATTGCTAACATAAAATGATGATTCTAAATATAGTTTTTGAATCTTTAATGAAATCTTATTATTCTATTGAGATGAATTTGGCATGAATATTTTTATTAAAAACTATGGATATCAAAACAAAATTT